>JAXQQM020063166.1:0-53530 GCA_034641835.2 Pinus albicaulis
GAGACAAAGGTCAAAAAAAAATTTGAATCTTTTCCAAAATAGACTACCTTTAGAAGAACTACTTCATCAAGGGAATCCTACTCATTCAGGGATCAATATATATTTCTTGGTCATTGTTTTTCACGTACAAACTTTGGACATAAAATGAGGGATTGTAGAGCCTATGATATGAGTGATTGTGTAAGTAATAAAGGACTTTATCAGATTTCCACAAAAATAAAAATAAAATTAAAAAAATTAAAAAATAATAATAATAAAATAAAATAAAAATTTAAAAAATTTTAAAAAATAAATAAATAAATAAAAACAAAAAATAAAATAAATAAATAAAATAAAAAATTGTAGGCAATCAAATCATAGGTCTTAATGGTTACAACAATAGAAATCATAATTCATTCACTCAATTATTCAAGTACAATACAAAATGTTATAAATGTCGGAAATTTGGACATATAGCATGTACAAAAGCAACGTGATATGGTCTCCTAAGAAAACCAAGGAAGAAAATCTCACAAAATTATGGAGAAGAAATAGGAAGAGCCAAATATATACTTGTATGCTCAAGACATAGGTCTTCGTGGATTGCAACTTACAACCAATGCACTAGATCAATGCAATGCACATGAGCTAGTTTCTTCTTCTCTGAAATCATCAGAGTCCACCTCATCAATAGACCAAAGGAGTGGTAACTTTTTATATGCAAAGAATTATTAAAGAATTAGGTCAAAAAGAAGAAGAATGATGGCACAACTTGTTATATTGGAGATGTTTTGTAGGTTGGAGTTAATTGAAACAATGATGATAGTGAGGAATTAAGGAGGAATCTAGTACATGTGGCATCATCACAGATGACAAGGGAACCCCCAAAGGTGAAGGAATTTCGAGCAAGAGTGAGAGGCACCACAACTCTTGTAATTCATATATTTTCTAATCACAACCATGACAAAGCAACACATGGAACAAAACTAGTGTAATCAATATCTCAAAAAATATTGGCATGCACTAAAAAACAAAGCATATTCCAATCAGTATCATTTCCTCATAGAACAAGTCAATGAGAAATATGCCAATATGGAATATATTGGTACCAGAAAACATTGCGGCATATTTACCAAACCTACGCCCAAAGAAACTTATGAATATCTCGGGCGGATGGGAGTGATATTTCCTTGATTTAAATAAAGGAAGCATAAACTCGAGGAGCACCCTTTGATATATATGTTAAAGGGGAGAGAATGAAAATAGGAAGAATCTAACAAGAAGTATGAAGAGGGTGAAAACATGGGGAGTAGTTATTGGAAGAAGCAGATGTTAAACTATGTCATCAATAACAAAGGGGGAGATTATTGAAAAGGGGTGTTATTGATGTCAAAGGCTATCCAAATGAAAGAGGAAATTACATATTCAAATATAATATTATGATACCTTTCCAATGATATACGATACTCCCTATAATTCCATAGGAATGAGGAGATATGAAATATTTTGTCAAAATGACCCAACCAACGTACAAGACCTATTTGAATACCCTATCTTCGAAGTAATTTTTACTCCAATTACCTAGCTCAAATGGGAGCATACAATATATGGTTGGAAAATTTATTATGATATATTTCCAAGAATATATTGCATGCTTTCTAACTCCTCGCAATTGAGGAGAAATGAATTTTTGAATATTCACTATACATTCTGCTAATTGCACTAGTTGGCCCAACCAATAGATAATTTGCCCTTAAACCAACATCCAAATGCACTATAAATATATGTGAGAAAGATCATTTCTAACCACTTGACACAAGAATTCAATTTTTTGTTTAGGAGAGTGAAGTAGCAGGTCCAAAGTTCATATGTCATGAACTAAGAAGTGAAGTGAAGTCGAGTTGAAGTGGTCTTTTGTGGAAGGGTTTTGGCACATCTTTTGAAGGGTTTTTAGCATTATTTTTGGGAATGGTTTATCGTTGTCTAAGAATTATTTTAAGGACATATTACTAGAGGTTTCAAGAAAAATTTCAATTCTATTTTAAAGTTGAGTTTAGGCCTAGTTTGAAGGCTAAGTCCGAGCCTAGTCGAAGGCCCTTTTGTTGCACAATTTTGAGGGAAAGTTCTGATCTGATTTTGAAGTAGGATGAACTATGTTGAAGGCTATTTTCAAGCCTATTTCTAGAGGGAAAACCATAACAATATAGAAGTTCGAGTTTAGTGTGCAATGTAAAAGAAGGTTGAGCCCTACAATTAGGACCAAATTTCTTAAGAGGTGGAGGTATGTTTAAGTTGTGACTGCAATGTTAAGGGAGTTGTTAGCTTAGTTTTGTTAATTTTTGAAGTTGTTAAGGAAATATTACAAGAGTTTGAAACCTGCCATGAAGACTTCAAGGTGATTAGGGAAGAAGAAAAAGGTGATGAAGAAGCAAGATAAAGAATAAGGACAAGTGGTTGTGGTCAGACTTGAAGGTGTAATCTTAGAGGTGGTATGGTAGGGGAATAACCCGACTAAAGAAAGTAAATATATTACGAGAATTGGTGTTGAGAGTTCAAGGGACAAATTGAAGAGTAGGTTGGTGACTACAAACTGTTGAGTTGGTGCTTAGTTGAGGAGACTGGAGTCTCCTGAAGGCTCCTACAAAGTTGTTGAGTTGGAGCTTAACCAAAGGACTAAAATCTCTTGTAGGTTGGTTCCTATGAAAGGTTTAAGTTGGTGATTACAAATAATTGGTTTCCTCATATTCTTGACTTGTTAGAGCCTGCAATTTTTGTAAGTTGGTTCTTACAGATGGTCGTTGAACTCATAAATGGTTGTAAAGAATTGAAGATTTTTCATGAGTGTTTCTTATTAAAAAATGTTACTTTCACTTTTCATCTTTACATTTATACATTGTAAATGATTGATTATGCGATGTGAATTCATTTTCAAGATTAACTAAGTGAAAAATCATTGAAAGTAATGAAATACTGATTCATTCCCCCCTCTCAGTATTTTCACAATGTTCATATGACATTTTTAAATAATTGATTTAATTAAAAGTGAAAAACATATAACTACTTTGGAGATAAATATCAACCTTTGATTTGTGTATACTACTATGAATGTTATATAATATTTCATCGAGTGTAAATCCTTACCATCCACCTGATAATTATTGATAATTATTGCTTTTTTTTTAAGCAATGGCTGTAACTTATTTTATCAAGGATTTAAGCTCGAACTGTGAATGACTTTGTTTATAAATGAATGGGTTTTTCCTCCCCTTAGTCATTATTGCTATATAGAAGTTTCTTTGAGACAGTAATCACATTTTTTTTGTTCAAAGTAAAGTTTAAATTCTCTCCATATTTTCCAGAATTTGATGGTTTTCGTTATAAATGGTTATTATGAACTAGGTTCTAATCATGGTTGTGTTCCAAATTTTATTTCTATTTAAAACCTCATTGCCCTGGCTCAAGGTTGATTAAGATTAGTTGCAGTTTCGTTTCTTGTTTTGCATGACCACATATTATTGTACATACTTAATGGAATAGGCTATATATTTCTTGCTTGTGAATTTAAGAGATTGATTGTAGTTAAGAATTTTTTGGCAGATCGAGGATTGTTCCTGCCGTGTTGTTTCATACTTATCAACACATAAATTCTTAGTGTTGTATAGTTTTACACATTTCAATTCAAGAGAGAGTTAATTTGCCATAAAAAATTTAGTCTCAATTGTATTATGCATTACATTATTTAATCTCATTCACGTCCTATGCACAACAACCTTTAATTCAAAAAACTAGTAACACCAAGTACTCGACTACTATTACAGACTTAGTTTCCAACGCTTACTATAATTATCAAGAATTATTTTAGGTTAGATATACTCATCTGTTTCCACTTTCTGTACTTCGATCTCAACTCGAGAACCTGAAATTATTCCAGAAACAATGCCTTATCCTCCCAACCACGAGACTTGTAACCATTGAATCTGCCCCCTTGATTTTCCTCACAAGCAAGATATTGACATAATAATTTCACAATAGCTTCAGTGACCATATGGTCCTCACAAGACTTAGTCCAAGCTTACTGTTGTACAAATCTATTTTACATTTTAGCACGACTTCCTAGTACATCTGTTTTCTAGCTGGCATTCTCTCCTCTGGATACCTCAGGTACATCTTACCCTGTTGGTTCCTTATTTTCCAATCTTAATCTCAAGGAAAGGTTATGGTCAAGTAACCGTCCGACACGTAACTAACTAACCACCCTCACATGTGAGGCACAATTAGGCATGTTTCCCTATATGAGTTGTTCAAAACACCTACATCATTATAAACATGATTTCATTATTAAAATAAAATTAATTCTTCATACTTAGCATATAACCTTTCCAAGTGTGTCAACATTATTATGTCTTTTGAATGAAATAATTATTATTTACAAACTTTTCCTACAGGATGTTACATTGTTTAAATTGTATTTTTGAATGCTATATAGAGTATATAGATTGACCAAACTATAAAATATTGAGACCACTTCAAATGTTTTAACCATAAAACTTATTTTTTTCATGATATATACCTATTTTTTTAAAACAATATATAATATATACATAGTTGACATTAAAACATTTTACATAATGGGAAAATTAAAATGGTTTATTATTATTATTATTATTATATTTTTAAGTATATGCCAATCATACTAAAATATTTTATTGATAACTCACATTGAATATTTTATTATACAAAACATTAAAATAATTTTTTTTAACAATTTTTTTTTCTATATATAGATATATATGAAGTTGGTATATATTAGTTAACATAGATATTCAAATAGTTTATTTAAATCTTATGTTGAAATATTTTTGAAAAGTATAAGGTTTAAACATTTTATTCGCATTTTTTTACTTCTAATTACTTTTCATGAAATTACTTTACATGTACATCACATTCAATTTTTTATATTATAGCCAACATTAATTTTCTAATTAGAGAGTATTTTATTTTTATTTTAAGAGGGACATGAACACAAAAAAACTTACACATCCTCTTATATGGGCTTGTAGAATGAATCTCTAGACTCAATGAACCTCTCCACTCAAAAAGAGAATGTTGTAAACATTATAAGTGCCTAATACTAAAAGCCCAACATAAAAGTTGAAACATAAATTAATTCCTTTAATAGAAGTTGAAGTTCAAATTCCTTTTTTATTTATGTTCACGAAAGAAAATAGAAACTAACAATTTTATTAGAAGAAATGATATCCAAAGTTGCAAGGCTAGATGTACCACAAAGTATAGGATTAGAGCTCAATAACAAGACAAGATAACCAACAATTTCATTGGAAGAAATGATATCCAAAGTTGCAAGACTACATGTACCACAAAGTATAGGTTTAAAGGCTTATGACAAGACGAGATTTCTATCCCAATTTGCACATTACAAATATTATTGAGATTAGTTTATATCATTTTCTTTGGTTGCATATTTTTTAAGCACTTTTGGATTGGAGTTTAACTCAAGAACTTAGATATTATTTTACACACAAACAAAATTCAAATACTCAAAATTGATCTTTTTCTAACAACCATTAAATTGCATTCTTATTCTTCTTTCTCCCTTTATTTATTACCACAAAATGTATTCAAACGGCCCTCACATTCACATTCACATTCACATAAAACACCACAAAATGTAATGACCCCTCATTCACGTTCACATAAAATGTAATAACCCCTCATTCACGTTCACATAAGATAGTCTAGCGTCATAATCTTAATATGACTTAAAAATATTTGTGATTTCACTCTTATTTTAAAATTAGAAAAAGAACGAGTTATAAGTGAGTCTATTGTTTGTTTTTCTAAAGCAAGTTCAGCTCAAATTTAATATTTTTTTGAGATGTTTAACAATTTGATTGCTAAGTCTACTAAGGCATACATACACATGCTCTTAACCATTAGACCCACTCAAGTTGTATTAAAAATAAAAGCTATTAAATCCTTTCACTTTTAATATTTTATTCTTCATTATTTTGATCTGATAACATGCTAGAAAGCTTTTGTTGGTAAACTATGTCACCTTTTTCATATGTCCATTGCAAGCTTCATAAGATTCTTAAATTACAAATTATCATTTCCTATTTTTAAATTTTGAATATTAAAAAAGAATGAATTATGCTATGGCTATAAGTCCACATGATAAATCAAGGGATTCAAACCTTGAACCTCAAACTTCACAAATATTTTATATCATGGTGTGAATTAAGTTGCAGCATAAACTATTTTTTTCTTTGTGATTCATTGTCCCAGATATCAATGATCGCTAAGTTCATGGAATGTGCATGGAATATGAATCTACCTGAAGGGATCACTTTTGGCCTACTCAACCACAGAGCGTGACTGAGAGCCTCTAGAGAATTGAACTTGTGACCTCTCAACCACAGAGTGTGACAGGAGAGCCTCTAGAGAATTGAACATGTGACCTCTCAATATATTCTAAAAATAGGATTTATTATAAAAAATAAATATAAGTATTATATTTTTTATTAGATAATTTATACGATTTTAAAGTAAATTGTTACATATCTCCAAATCTAACTTAATTTAGGATTCATGTCTTACTATCTAGTTATTTACACAAATAGGAAGAAATAGACATTATATGTACTTTTAAGGGCCCCTGGGTGTTTTATTAGATAAATTATACTATTTCAGAGTAAATTGTTACATATCTCCAAATCTAACTTAATTTAGGATTCACGTCTTACTATCTAGTTATTTGCACAAATAGGAAGAAACATATAGTTAAGATCTGTTACGCTAGACTTGTGAATAGCATATATGTAAGTTATATAAGAAAAATGTTTTATGAAAAAAAAAACACTTCACTTTTACTTATTCAATATATTATAAGATGTTTATAGATATTTTAATTTTGGATATATTATAAAAGATTAAATGTGTGTCTTTATATTAGATAATATATACAATTTTAGAGTAAGTTGTTATATATTCTAAATCCAACTCAACTTAGAATTTCATGTCTTACTACCTAGTTATTTGCACAAATAGGAAGAAATACAAAATAAGATCTCTTCCACTATCCAAGGTTTGTGCAAGTTCACTACAACATATAATTCATATTTTATGGACCTTGAATATGTTATGAGAAACTAATTGTTTCATCTTTACACAATTCTATGGTTGAGTTATGAGAGAAACTAACTTTCTATTTAGTTATTTTTTCCCAACTCTATGTGTCAAATTTAATGTTATTATTTCAAATGAATGTTACAATTAACTCAGAAAATGGATGTTTGGACATGTAAATTTTCATGAACATGCCAATACATGAAACTAAAAATATGAGATCCATAATCCATGTTACATTGAATGGGTATGAAATTATACACTTGTATCCATCTAGATGATCCATATATATTAGAAAGAACTAGTAAAACATATATGCCTTAAAACCCTCTTCAAAGTAAGGCTCCAACAAATATATACATGTTTCATTTTGCATTTCATATTTTATTGTTAATTTATTTGAAATATTTCAAATAAATTTTTTGTTAAAAAAAGCCTTGAAACCCTAATCTACCACTATTAAATAATTAATTTATTAAAAGTTCAATCTAAATATCTAAAATATTCTCCTTGAAGTGAAGGCCTTTGTTCACAATCACAACTCTTTTTCTAGTGTACAAGTTAAGGAAATGATTACACTCCTAGAGATTTGATCCCTCTTGGCACTTGATAGACGTTTGAATTAAGATAAATCTATATTGGTTTTATATCCATATAGCTATATACCAAAAAACGATTTAGAAAAGAAATAATTTTTTTTTTTTTAAGAATTTTATATCCATATATCTATACACCCAAAAATTAACATTAATTTAAATTGTACTAAAATTAATGTTTATCTTTACACAATAATGTAACCGTGTAGACATTCCAATTCATTTTTAAAAATTAGACATTCATTAATCTTGGTTAGAGCAGAGTATGTGGAGCAAAGATTTAGAGTCCTAAGGGATATTTTGCTAGATTTGGTGAGACTTGTGTGAATGATAGATTGGCATTTCTAGCAATTTTGGTTTCATTTATAGTTTTTAATGGTCTAATTTGAAAAATTGTAAAAATGAGATAATGATGTTATATGAACAATGTTTTCATAGATGTGCAATTTTGATATGGATAAATTGAGAGATCCTGACAATTTTAAATAGTTGAAAAAATTAAATAAATGATGTAAGTATTAAAATGCAAGTGATTTTTATAAAATAATTTCTTATTCATAAAATGTACATATTTATAGTTATATGTAAATGATTACATAAAATTTAATGAAAATCAATTTATTTATTTTTTAATTTATTTATTATCAAAATTAATTAAATTATTAAAATATTCCAAAAAATAGACTAATTAAAAAATCCCATTTTTTATATTCTAAAAAATTATATTGCTAAATGCGCTAATTCAACAAAGTATATATTCATGAGAATTCAGTGCTGAAGCAGCAACTTATTTCCATTTACTTTTATCTATATTACTCGCCTATTTCAATGTGGTGATATACAAATATTTCGTGTTATATTGTATGTATATTATCAATATTGATGGCTTTTGCTGAGACAGAAGATCAAATGACAGGACGTCAACATGTGAAAGACACATTGGATTCAGTCCCATTTCCACATTGATCTCCCACCAGCCATCCTCAAGATCAGGACACCCATTCAAAAAATATTTGATTTCAAATTTCTTGGGGCTCTACTACTTTCATGCTCTCCTGCTGAGAATATTATGGGTTTATGGTTTAAGAATTGTTTGTTACCGTATAGAGACTTCTCCCCCATAATATCACTTTTCTTTATTGTGTATACCTTGCATAACCTATACTACTAATTACCACTTAAGTCCTCGTTGCCCGATGAAATTGTTGTGTTGAAATTTTGAAGTACTGAGTCACCGTGTGGCAGAATGGCTTACCTATGAATGTCGTTGCCTGAATCCCTAATGGAAAATTGAAAGATTTTCATTGACGTGGTTGAACTGCTCTGCCACTAAGGAAGGGGATTAAAAACAATAATTTCCCGTTCATTTTGGCAAAACTCCACATCAAAGTTATGTTAGCCGACCGGAGTCAAGAGGGCGAGTATGGTATTGTATTGTCCGAAGGATAAGTCTATTCATGTAAAGATAAATATTAATTTTACAATCTATAATTTATGGTTAATTTATGTGAGATATTTCTCATAAACATTTAGTAAAAAAAAACTTAAAACCTTAATTTATTATTATTAAATAATTTATTTATTAAAAATTTAATTTAAACATTTAAATTTAAATATTCTTTATAAGTTAAAATCCCTTATCCACAATCAAATCTCCTCACCTTACTCTCCTACTTTGTATGGTTCACTAAAAAATTGAGAAAAATGGTTTTGTGTGGTTGAATAGAAGATTAAGAATATATATATATATATATAAGTTAAGATAGTGTAAGCTATGGCATGAATATTTTTAAAATTATGTTTTTGTAATTTTAAAAATTAAAAATTAAAAATATTATTTAGATAAAGTTTAGGATTTAGGAGGTGAGTGGAAAAGGTTTTAATGTTTAAAGGAATTGTAGATTAAAGGTAGGTTGCAGTTAGTGGAGTTAGGTATATGGGAGTTTGGGGTTAAAGAGTTATTGGTTATTTATGAGTTAAGAGTTGGAGGATTATGGGCTAGTATGTTAGGGATTAAATGGATAGTGATTAGAGTGTTATTAAGTAAGTGGCTTGTTGAATCATGAGTTATTGGTTAGAGTTCTAAGTTTAGGCACATTCGTTAAATGGTGACTGATGCCAAGTAATTGGCTTATGGGGTTATTGGTTATTGATTTCCAATATTTTTGCTACTAAGTTAGTGGTTAGGGGTTAATGGTAAGTGGTTAAGGGTTAGGATTTCATGAGTTTATAGGTTTTTTAGTTGGTGCTATGGTTATCATGGTACCTGGTTATGTGTTCTGCTAGCTCTTAGGGGGTTAATTGATTAGTTAGTTAGAGGCTACTATAGTAATGATTATGTGTTTACTTCTTTGGTGAGTTAGGGGTTTCTCAATTAGTGAGTTAGAATGTCATTAAGTTAGTAGGTTAGGGGTTAGGGGTTATTAGGATGATTTTAAGGTTAGTGAGTTAATCAGTTACTCATTCAACGGCATGAGTTAGGAGGTATTGTGTTACAATTAGGTTTAGTGTTGGTGATTAATGTAAAATGGATTAAAACTTAAAAATTGTGGATCATTAATTAGGCTGAACAATAGTTAATGGATTAGTGTGTTAGTGGGTTAAGGGGTTGGTAGGTTAGTGTATTAGGGTTATATTTTCTTTTGATTAGAGGGTTACTATGTTAGGGGGTTAAGGAGTTAAGCAACAATTGGTGAGTGTTTAAAAGGTTAGGTTCAAGGTTTTAGGATTAGGATTAGTGGTTAATGTTTATATTTCTAGATATGCAGTCATGCTGTTTGATATAGTGAGTGGAATGGTCTGAATCAAATTGTATAAGCAAAGCTTGAGAATTGGGGTATCTTATTTTACTAGATTAGTTGTGAATGGTTTAATGGGGAAAAGGATTAAAGCTAATTAATTAGAGATTAGTGGTTTGTGGAATGATAATAATTATTAATTGTATCATGATCTCTCTCTCTAATTAGGTCTAACTGCAGCAGAAGAGTTTTGATTCTTCCCACTTAGGTTAGGTGGTTAAGAAGAGAAGTTGTTATTCTCCCCACTTAGGTTTAAATATCATTTTTAACATGCTATATAAAATTATTATTAATAATACATTGAAATGCTTTCTCCCCATACATATATAAGTTTAGCTTGTGTGGTTAAGACCATAATTTTCTATTTTGGGGGCTATAGCGAAAACTTCGAAACCCTATAGCGAAACTTCGAAACCCTATAGAATCTATGTGCTTGGTCAAAGGGAAGTGGATATATGCCACGATGTTACCTTTGACAAAGATGCTTCCCTAAGGAACGTAGTAATTCTTCCGAGATCTGAAGAAGATCATGAAGCAAGGCCTATAAATCAAGAAGAACCGAAGGATGAGACAATGCCTGATGTTGAAGGACCGATGGACCCTATTGATCCACCTCCTTCAATGAGGAAAAAACCATCATGGCTCAAGGACACTCTCGAGTATGCCAAGAATCATATGGCCCCAAGGGGGACATTCCGTGAAAGCAAGAAGTCGAATAGATACCAAGGGTATCTAGCAGCTATGAGTACTATTGTACAATCTAAGCTTGGATCTTCTGAGGAAGTCATAAAGCATCAAGTCTGGAAGGATTCTATGCATAAAGAATATGAGTCCATTATGAAGAATGATGTCTGGGATGTGGTTCCAAGACCGGAGGACAAAACAATTGTCACCTAGAAATGGCTCTATAAGATCAAGCATGGATCTGAAGGGAGTGCTGAAAAGTTCAAGGCAAGATTCGTTGCCTATGGCTTCTCTCAAAAGGAAGGTGTAGACTATGATGATATATTTGCACCTGTGGCCCGATATACCACCATCCAATCTATTATATCCCTTGCTACTACGCAAGGATGGAATCTTCATCAGATGGATATAAAGACCTCATTTCTGCATGGTGTGATCAAGGAAGAGGTGTATGTGGAGCAACCTCTGGGGTTCGAAGTCCAAGATTTGGACATCCATGTTTGCAGGTTGAAGAAAACCCTCTGTGGGTTGAAGCAAGCACCCAAAGTTTGGTACGAGAGGATAGATAGCTACCTGATGAAGTTGGGCTTCACTCGTAGTAATGTTGATCCGAACCTTTACTTCAAGGTTGATAGAGAAAATCCTCTCATTATGGTGTTGTATGTGGAAGACTTATTCCTGACAGGTGCTAACCCTCTCATCATCAGTGTAAGAGGGAGCTCGCTCCTGAGTTCGAAATGAAGGACCTAGGACTGATGCACTATTTCCTAGGCCTGGAGGTCTGGCAAAGACCTAGCGAGATTTTCCTTTCTCAAGGAATATATAATGTGAAGCTTTTGGAAATATTTGGAATGGTGGACTGTAAGTCCGTGTCAACACCGATGGAGCTCAACTTTAAGAAGTTGAGTGGCAGCGCTGCTAGGCCCGTGCTAGCAAATCCTACCGAGTATCGTCAACTTATAGGGGCCCTGATGTTCTTAGTGAACACCCGCCCGGACGTATGTTTTGCAGTAAACACTTTGAGTCAACATATGGTTGAGCCTCATCACTTTCATTGGGTTGGTTCCAAGAATCTGGTGAGATATCTTCGGGGCATAATAAACCATGGGCTAAGATACACTGCCGGGAGCATGACACTCCATGGATATACTGATGCCGATTGGGTTGGCAATGCGGTAATTCGTAAGAGCACAGAGGGATGTTGCTTCACACTTGGTTCTGCTTTGATATCATGGATGAGAAGAAAGAAGATGTCGGTTGCATTAAGCACCACGGAGGCTGAATACATTGCAGCGAGTATGGCCTGTTGTGAAGCAGTTTGGTTGCGAAATCTCTTCAGTTAACTATTCAGGCATGTGCTAGATACCACCGTTATACTCTGTGATAACCAGAGTGGGATTCGGTTGTTCAAGAATCACGTGTTCCACAATCGATCCAAGCATATTGATATCAGGTACCACTTTATCTGGGATATGGTACAGCGAGGCGCCGTAAGGCTCGATCATATAGGAACTGATGACCAGGTCGCAGATATTCTCACAAAGCCCTTGGGGAAGGTCAAGTTCCTAACCTTCCGTGAGAATCTTGGTATAGCGGAACGACCCTATGCTGAGGGTCCTGTTGGACGATGAGCTCTGGGAGCTCTGGGGGGATTTGGGGACAGCTTCTTGGAGCTATAAGCACACACGAGGCTAGGCTTGCCGAATCTTGTGGTGCTTCTGCCCCACCTTTATGATATTGAGTTGGTTCACCTCTCATGATCTGTGCCCCGTATGCATCCTACCCACTGAATTCCAGACTCATGGGAAGTACATCTCATTTGGCCAATGAGCTGGGAAAAGGTAGAGACTAGTAGCAAATACCGATGGACGCATCAAAGATTGTCGTACTCTCTATCTAGGATGGCACGTGTCCAACCACTTGATCTGGATCAAATCTAGTGATGTTTCAGACCTCCTACTGACTTCGGGTCAGATAAACCAACTTCGAGTTGGTATGAGACTCTCTGAGTCCTCTAGAGGTTTCGAACCTCTGGGTTGAATCTGTCAGCCGGGAATGATGTCTTTGTGACTGACCCACCTTTGTTCTGAAATAAAGAAGCCATCAAAGCAAGTTACGGCGGGATGACGCACGATGTTTGGATTGCACAGGTGGATGGAGTTCTCCCTAGTTGAGAGGGAGTGTTAATTTTGGACAACTAGGTCCAAACTCCATTTTCTGATGCTCAGATGAAGATGCCAATATTTTTATTGGACTCCTCTTTCAAAGAGGTGCAAGATTTATCTAAAGATCATCTTGATCCGATGAGCAGAACATTTATTTTTAATTTATTCAAAATATGTGCAGGTCAGCCTTAAGGTTTGGAGCCCTAGAACTTGTGTCACACACCCTCATTGATGGATATATATTGGTCAACATTGGAGGACATTTTCACTCATCTCATCCTCACACATTTCTCTCTCCTCATCTGATTGGTTCGATCACCTTGGAGGCTCTTCTCTCCACACGTAAGAAATTGTAGCTAGGAGACATTTCTGTTTTCGGCGTAGGGTTTCTGCAGTAGTGTTGACTTTGGTCAATGCAAGGTCAAATTGACGTGACACTCTCCCAAATTTTTGATTTTCTGAATCCGCATTTTTTTGCACAATTCCCGAGGTTGGACGTTGACTTTGACTTGGCTGCATTGACCTAGCTTCTACTGCTGTTTGCGTTTACCATTGACTGAAAGCGTTGAATTTTTTTGACTTTTGGGGTTGATTGTTCTGGCTGTCCTAGAGGGTTGTGTGACACTAATGGTTGGCTGACCATATTGAGACTTTGTTGGTTGAAGCATCCTATTGACCGTCGTAACACACCAACACACTTATATATTTCTGGCTTGTCTTCTGTCGATCTACTGGTATGTTCTATTTGCATTTTACTTTCTTGTTTATGTGATTGCTGACTAATATTGGATAAAAATTAAAGTTTCATCAACAATAGAACATCTACGAAAATTTTACGAAGACTGAGATAGTCAAGCATCTAATTCTTGAATGTCGCTACTCGAGACAAGCGTGGAATGAAGTTAAAGTCCTTACTAGAGGAAAAGGATTTTTGCAAGGGGACATAGTGGAGGAAGCACTAAAATTTTGGAGAGACGAAGAGAAAAAGAAATGAACATGCAGCTCTCCCAGCAGTGACTTTATGGTCTATCTGGTGAGCCCGAAACTTGGGAATTTTTTAAGATCAACAGATTTTTCACATTTGAAGTTTCCACTGATTAGATACGCATATGATGGGCTGAAAAATTATCAACAAAAAGGAAAATCAGACAGGTTAAGGAGTTAGAGATTGACAAATCAGTGACATGGGAATTCTCGGATGGAGCATCTTAGGGAAACCATGGGAATAGTGGTGCAAGAGGTATTATTTATTTCCAATTAAATCATAGTATAGCCTTCTTATGCCATCTGTGGCAGGGCTCCAACAACTAGGCAAAAGTAATGGACCCCATGGTTGTGATGAAAGTGGCAAAAGAAAGATAACTGGAAAGAGTTCAAGTGTATGGAGATTCCAAGCTAATAATGGAATGGATGAAAGGAGTATATAAGAACCAAAATTTTGATTCTCACAGATGCAGTGAAGAGAGCCCATGACCTCAAGAAAAGTTCTTCTAACATTTATTTGTCATATTTTCAGGGAACACAATGGTGTAGCTTACAATTTGGCCAAGAAGGCAGTGGAATCCATATATGCATAGTTGGAGTTGACAAAGACTTAAGGGAAAGAAGTTAGCAATCTTCTTCCAAGGCAGGTTCTATCTTAGAACTTTATTTCATACACCAGGTTAGGGATTGCATTTCTGAATTATAATGATTAATATATACACCACTTTTGGCTGCTCCTTAATGAGCTCTAGCTTTAGTTTTTGAACTGATGGATAAATGCTCAGGTTTTCTAGGATTTTTATCAGTTTTTTGGGAAATTCAGTGTCTCCTTTGGCATATTTATGCATACTATGCCTACTACTTGGATAGTATGCAATGTAACCCTGGTCCCCTACCCATTTCTAACTATGAAATAAAATGTGATTTGACTTTTCCTTCGGAAAAAAAAAAATTTGAAGCCAACAGTTTCAGTTTGTCACATGTAGAAAAACAAGATCAACTATTTCCACGTGCTACAAATGTTATGAGTTTTCCATATTTGAAAAGCAGTCAACTGACCCACACAAAATTTCACCATATGCATGATAGGACATCACTTAAATTTCACCATATGCATGATAGGACATCACATAAACATCGCCATTAATTGTGAACATACCATGCAGAACCAAATATGAAATTAAAGAATGTGAGATACAATAGTTTAAGGGTGAAACAATTTGTTAAATTCAAGAAATGCCAACATTTTTTTTTGTGTGCTTTTCTTTTCACAAACACCCAGTTGGTGTTGGTAAGTTCATGAACTTAACGCCTCCAATCCTTACAATGATTTTAGCAAGAAAAAACAACAAAAAGACAAACGACAGCAAAAAATGTCACAGTGAATTGTAGTTCTATTTCAGAATTTCAAACTTGTAAATTCACACTAGAAATTGTATCCCATCCAAACTTCATCAAAAAATACAAGTATTACTCTTCAATTCAATTCACTTTAAATAAAATGGTGCATTTTCTTCTCTTTGAATAGATAACTAGGTACAAGAGATGAATTGTGTTTCCAACATTCCATTGCCTGTAGTACACCCTAGAAAAGGGATTTTCATACTTGATAGAACTGTTTTATGTTGTATAAACAAAAAATATTAAGTACTATGGTTTTGATTTTTGTGAAACAACCTACCACTTTTTTATGGGTTGACATTAACGAAAGCCTATTGTAAAAATAATAAAGACATTTCTCCAAATAGAGTAAGAATAAATGTATTATAACTTCATTCATTATAGCTACCATAACCAAGAAATAGTCTAAACATTGGTGTCCAAAATCAAAATCCTAAAATAATCTGATAGCCAGTAGTGCCAAGGTGTTATCGCTTTCCGCCTACACCTACCTACAAGTTAGAGAGAAAAACCTTTAACCCCCCAAGGTGTGGTTGGTGGCAAGGAACTCAGAGAAGGGGTTGTCACACTAATCCCAACTATCTCCATTTAAGCTATCTCCTAAGTTAGCTATGGGGGGTGGTCCCTAAAGAAAAACTAAGTTAAAGATGTGAGTATTCTAGGAGAGTTGTTACAATTAAATAGATTACTTCTTCAGATTTATATGCAAAAACGTGATATGAATAATAACCATCAATACATAAAATAAGCATGAGACACATGAGAAAACAGTGCCTTCAGAGTATTTCTCTTCAAATGAAATTGTATTTGCTTAAATGAAGTGAATTGTTTTCAAATGGAAAGCAAAAGTAATCCCGAAAATTGAAACAAGAAACTATTCGCACAAGATATTATAAATGCAAGATACAAGAATGTTTTTAAGATATATAAATTGGTGAATCAAAACATGTGAAGATATCTTGCCAAAATACAAACAATTAGTAATCTATTTTAGAGAATGTAAATGAGATGATAGAAAAACTCAAATATTAAACCAAGATAACAACATGCAATTAGCCTTGCAACATGAAATAAGAGTACTTGAAAAGAAAATGAGTCTCATTAACTATTCATGAACATGATGATCATTAAACATGAAAGGGAGTTTGCTAAATTAGACAATGTTCCAAGTACAATAAAATAAACCTAAACTTGTTGCAAAAGAGATTACAATACTTTCACGAAAGGAAATGCTTCTTGAAAATAGGAAATGATGTTGCATGTGAGACTCTAAACCATCAAGAAAACAAAAATTTAGAACTTGCAAGTAAGGTAAATGTGATGAACAATGCTCTTGGTTTATTTTATTAATTAGTTATAAAACAAGGTTACAATTCAATTCTTCAATCCTCAAACCTCACCCTTGCCCAAAGATATGACTCATAGTGAGGAGTCAATACAGGAGTAGAGGGACCCTAAAATGTCTATTCAACCAACTTATGTTGGAGGTAAAATTTTAGTGGTTGCTTGGGGCATGTAAGTGAATTAGCCAAACATGAAAATTAACTTTAACTTGAAATGTACTTGTGTGACATGAAATAGAATGCTACTTTATGGAGAAACCTTTCCCAAATACTTTATGCATGTAAGATGTAATTAAAGGTGAAGCATAAGTAGACTCGGAACAAGATTCATGACAAATTGGATTCAAGTTTCAAGTTTTTTCACTTTCATGGTGAGTCCTAGAGTCAATGTATATTACAATACTATATCACACAAAATATTTTATGGAATTTGGTTAGGTCTAGGTAGTGAGTTTTTGATTTTTTAGATTTCCCACAGGTCAAAAATTGCAATAAAAATTGTAATTGAATTGGAAAAAGTGTTGTCTAGAGAAGTTGTATGGCGTATGAGTAATCAAAATTACACCTCTCAACCTCAAATTTCTACTATGACACACTTTGAGGGGTTAAAAATGTGTTTTGAACCCTCAAACCCCACTTTTCCTAAGTTTAGTGGAAAATCTAGCAATTAATTAAGGCAGAATTTAAATAAATGAAGAAAAATAAATATCCACATATGCTAAATGAAGTGGAAATGAGGTGGAAAATTATGGAGGAGTTAAAGTGAAGTCCCAAGGTGATGTGGACTCCTAAAATCAAGGAAATTACATGTGCTCAAATAAAATCGAATTTCTAGCATTACATGAGAGTTGTTTACCTGGAAATTCGAATTTGTGAAGTTAATGCACATTTGGGAGGATTTGGGAGAATATTTGGTGGAGATTTTTGTGGGAAATTGTCCTCACATGGGTTACCACCCAGACACACTTGTCATTCCATCATAAAATTCGAATTTGGCACATAAAGGAATAATAAAATGATTTCCACTTGTCAGAATCCAATTTTTACACTTTGCATTGGAGCTCCACTTATCAAATTCGAATTTGCCTTGTAATTTCCTCCCTCTCACCACTTGGAATTTGGTTTTTCATTGGGATTTTCTCCCAAATTTCTATATAATGGAGCCATGGGCTCTCATATTGTATCTAGAATACAAGCTCTTGTGCTTGGGGAGGTTCTGCCACTTTGTATACTCAGTTTTCAATGAAATAACAAGACTTTGGGGTTCATATGTGGTCTCTTGCGTATACTTTGATGATATGATTTTGTGATTATATGCTTATGTTATACTTGATCCAATTTCCATTTGTTATTTTTCTTTAGCTTCATTGATATACTAGTGTTTAGCTACCTTTCACTAGCATTTAGATTAGAGAGTTAATATAGAATGGTACATCTTAGTTAATTTTTGGTGGAATTGCTAGGATTTCCTTTTCATTTTATTATCTAATCCCTTATGGAAACTAATAAATCATGTTGAGCCTATGTAGAAAATTTTGCAGATCATAGCTCAAGTGTGACGAGACATCCTATTTTGGATTATCCCACTCTTGAGGATGAAGTAGAAGCATCTCACATATTTTTTCTTCCCCAAGTCTTCATCCTTTGGATTCTTATACAGATTTTCTCCCAAGAATTGAGTTGTGATAATAACCTACTTCAAAACTATTTTTTCCAAAACCTATTTTGAGCTCTTATTGGTATATATCAACTAGCATAGAGCATATGGTTGATTATTCAAGTATAGAAGCTATACTTTAAAACCTGGATAAAAGCCTAGTATACTATTTGTGAATAATGTTGCACATTCTCTGTCACTATTTCTCACTAACTTTGGTGATATTTTGCAGAGGTTTAAGAGTTGATATAAGGGTTATATATCATTGAATTTTGGGGTTGTTTTTTAGAAATATCAAACTTTTCTGAAGGGTTTTTCTCACATTTTGTTTTGGAAAGCTTAAGGAAGGAATGCTTGAAATCTCTTAGCCTTTTATCACAGACCTTTAAGCATTGATTTGAAGTTTTTTTTGGACAGACCATGACCTCTTAGAGCTTCCTCTTCTTAGTTGGCAGTGAGCTACAAAATGAAACCCTTACTTCTCTCCTGGGCCATGGAATTCTTGGGACGTGGCACTTCTTTCCATCTTGTGCAACACGTTGCCATAAAATTCTGTCATAACGGTGTCTTAAACAAGTCTTCTTATCTCCCTTATTCACCACTGGAGTGGCACCTAATGATAATGAGAAGACTCCATGCCCAAAGATAAACCAAAAGACATTTTTACCATCAGATATCATCAGTTCAACAGATTTTTTGAACTCTACTTCTATTTCTTGTCATCTTTCTCTTGTATCCAGATTCCAAGCCCTATGGGGAATTGTAATAAGTGATGCTAGTAATGATGAATTTGAGTCAGTATTGAGTCTGTAACAGTCCTAGGTAGCTTAGGACCTGTTGATCACTAGAGTGGCACCTGATGATAATGAGAAGACTCCATGCCCAAGGATGAACCAGAACACATTTGTACCATCATATATCATCAGTTCAACAGAGTTTTTAAACTCTACTTCTTCTTATTATCATTTTCTTCTTCAATCCTCAGATTTCGCAGCCCTACGGGGATATTGTATAAATGTCATTAGCATGATGAATAAAGCCATGTGACAGGCCTAGGATGTTGGGACTCGATCAACAAGCGAGTATACCTTGGAGTTTTTTTTTTACTTAGTTAATTATTCCTTCTTTTTAACAGCGGATAATTTTCTAGGTTTTTTCACTCATTGCATTACCCCAAAGCGAGGGTGACGGCTTGAAGGTTGAGCCCCTAAGGCATATTAGTGTCTAGAGTCAATGTATATTACCATGCTTGGTTATCTCTGAAATTTTGTGAAATTTGACTAGGTCTAAGTAGGATTTTTTAATAATTAAAAATTTCTTGCAAAACGGGATTTTTTAATTAATTTCTATGTAATGATGTAAATAAATTGTCTTCAGAAATGTCTGGGGCGTGTGACTACTCAAAATTCATCTCCAGAGGCCCGGCATTATCCTAGGACCCACTTTGAGGGTCAAAAAACAACTTATAGTCCCTCAAAAACCGATTTTTCTAATGTTAGTGGAAAAAATGAGGAAAAAATTCAAAAAAGTGAATAATTGGAAAAATTTAGAAAATTTTCCAAAGTCAAAATAAGTCAAATTTTCACATGGAAATTAATAGAGGAAGCCAAGGGTAATGTAGCAACAATGTGGGGCCCACCACATAGACCACAACTCAAGTTCAAAGTCAAAGTACTAAATAAGCAAGTCAAAGAGGACCACATGAGCTCATAACGCACAACAAAAAAGTTTGAAGACCAAATATGATTTAATTCAAACATGGTATAATTAAAGTTTGGATTTTAATAAAATTAGTGAGGCATGCACCCCACTCATTCTCCATGGTATATCTACAACCAACACAAAGGATAAAAATGAAATATTAACGCAGCCAAACAAGAGGAAATTCCACGCAGATTTGTGGGAAGACAGTCAACACTCCATGATGGCAAATTGCTTCAGTTAATATGCAGTTGTGAAAGGCATCTCGTCGCAGATTTGTGGGACAGATTGGAAGATTCAATCAATGCATAAATTAAGAAGTATGTCTCCACCAATCTAGACTTCCCGTACAACTTGTACGTTGTCCCCTTCAACAACATCTACGCACAAACAATTTACCTCTACATTGGCAGCTCCTATGCACAGTAAACAAAAAAGTTTGTTGGACAGCGTTGGCACTTGTGATAGGTGTCACATATTTGAGTTTCATTGTGGAGAATTCGATGGGAGTTTGCTCCCCTATCACCTGTGATCATCTACACCTAACAACCACCAAAGATTTGCACAGAGGAAATAGAGGTACACTGGCCAGAACAGGGGATAAATAGATTTGTCACATGCCACCTTCAGCAGTCTACAAACAATTATCTCTAACACTCTCTCCACTTGGACAGTTCTTGTACCATTTGTAAAAAATCGTTTTTCCACTTGTCATTCAACTTTTGCATTGGGATTAGCTCCCATAGTTCTATTTAAATGAGTCTTTGGCTCTCATTTTGTATCTTGAATATGAGCTCTTGTGCTTGGGGAGGTTTTGCCACTTTGTATACTCATCTCTCAATGAAATAACAAGACTTTGGGGTTCAACTATGAGATTTTATTCTTTTATGGTTGTGTTATAATTCTTGATCGCGATCTTCATTTTCTATTGGTAGTATTGTGTTTATTATTTCCATATGCTTGCAAAATATTTTTTAGTGTAGAGCTATCTTGCACTAATATTTGGTTTTAGATATTTATTCTAAATAGGGAATATTTTAGTATATTTTCATATAAATCTCTAAGATATCTTTCTCATTATATTTTTCTAACCCATGTGGACCTTGTTGAGATTTTGTATATTTTGGGTAGCATCAGTTGTGCTCTAGGTCCCAAATTTTTAGGAAGGACTAGAGTTCACCTGATCTACAAAACCCAAAAATGGATTTGGGAAATTTTATTTGGTTTAAGAGATATTAAATTAATTAATTATTTTAATGTATTTCCTAAGTTAAAACTTAGGAAAATAAAATAATTAAAGTGAATTTAATTAAACATGTGATGACATTGTCTTAAGTCACACGGATCAAGATTTCTTTTAATCTTAGCCATTGATTAAAGATTTAATCTTGGCTATTGATTTTTTAACAAGAAAAGTATAAAGGAAAGGCTTGGAGTCATTTGTAAAGACATACAGAGGTAGGGCACTGAAGCTAAGCTAAGATTCTAGGGCAGGGTTTGCTAAGAATACTCAGAAGTGTTTCAATTGCAAAGAGGGGAATTTATACCAAGGGGATGATCTAATCCTAGGGTATAGAATACATAAGAGGCAGAGAAGAGATCAGCTCAAGGACAACGCAGAGGAAGGCAGCAGCAGCAGCAGTAAGGAAAGCGCAATTTTCAGGAAACTCTTCAGGGGTTACGCAGAGACCCTTAGGGCAGCGTAGTAGCTGCGTCACCCATTCTGGGGTAACGCAATCCCTTATGGAGTAGCACTGAAGTTTTGGAGGCCATCCAACGCTGACGCAGAGCCTTTCAGGGGTAGCGATGGGGTTTCTAGGCCTAGATTTGGCTGAGTCCTGCAAATCCCATTTGAGGGTGTGGATCAGTCATTATTTTGGCCCTAGATCAGCCAGTGAGCTGTAGATCTAGAGTTTTCTTTGTCGGGTTTTCCAGATATAGAATCCAGAATTGTGTATTAAAAAATATTCTTAATAATAGAACCCAGGCAAAGACCGATTTTCTCGCATTAGGTTTTTTCGGGGACTATTTGTCCAGAAATAACTGTGTCACTTTGTCAATGGTGCATGTGATTATTCTAGATCTGAATTAGTAGAGATCTATTATGTGTTTTTCTTCGATGTTAACTTGAATTTATTCAGTTGATAACTTATCTAAGTAGGAGGAGCTTAACCAGATTAACAATAATAATTTCTGCATAAGTGTTAAGATTCAGAAATTTCTACATGGTATTAGAGAAATTGCAGATCTAGAAGGATCACTAGCTCAAGAATATGAAGGATCTAGCTGTAGAAAGCAGCTGGAAAAGCAGCAAAGAAGAAGATCTGAAGGGACAGCATAGTTTTCAGGAGCAGATTCATGCAGAGGGAAGGGTGATGCTGTCCAGCGCTGTGTCCTAGCAAGCCCAAGCAATTACTGCACAAAGGCAGCTCAGAAACAACGTTGGTTGGGTCTAAAGCCAACCAATGTGATTCAGATATGAACCTGTCAAATCCAGAAAAAGTCTGCAGAAAAGTTGCAGAAATTCAGAAGAGCTGGCAGGGTTAAAACTCTGAAGATTTCAGATTTTTAGCCTTAGCACAAGTGACAAATATTGGGAGGAGATTAGCTTCTCAGAAAAATTTCTTGCCAAAGGAAACTCGCAATTTGGTCAGAGGATCAAAGAAGAAGCTGAATCATAGTTGATTTGGTAGATTTTCAAGGAGGAAAATCAATTCTCATAGGGAGCAGAGGGTGCCTAGTTCATAAAGGACCCTAGATTCAAATCTCTAGTATAGAGAGGAGGAGCTCTGACAAATTCTGAGCAGATGGCTCCTCATGGACTGCATGATCAGGATAGGCTAGAGGACCTCTCAAACTTTTCAGTGTGGAAAGCAAGGATCCTAATTTTCCTTGAGGTGTACAATCTAAGAGACTATGCAGAGCAAACTCTAGTCACACCGACAGATGCGGATCTCCTACGGAAGCATAGGGAAGCTGTTGGGCATGCCAAGAGGCTGATAATGGACAGTATCAAGGGCTATATTGTACCACACATAGTTGAGAATAAGACAGCTAGCGAAATGTGGAAGGCCTTGACTTCCCTGTATGAGGGAAAATCAATCCAAAGGAAAATGTTGTTGGAGACCTATTGACCACACTTTGTCAATGACCCCATAGCAGTACACCCCCATTTTTTTAAATGGGATTCATCACGTTAAACGTGGTCGCGTCGTTCAGATTCCATCATCAGACGACATTTTTGAAATTATGTAAACCCATTCTGCATGTTTATGATGTAAATGATCTAAGTAAGACCATCAATGTATGTAACAACATAGGTAAGCCTAGTATGTTAGTGACAATTTCTATCCTTGGAGGTTTTTTGTCTCACTGATTTACTTGTGCTTTTCGGCACAAGTTATCGGCAAAGTTTTCCCCTCCAGCCTCACCCCAAAGCTAGGGTGGATTTTGTCATCAGCATACTAAGTGAGTCCTAGTGTTTTCAATCGAGTCCTTGTAAAAGTAGTTTGGGAATAATCCTAGCTATTTGGCTAGATTATTTTATTACAAGATACTTGGTCTACTAGATCATGTTTTGAGTCGCAGAATTGGGTATTTATTTGAGGTTATATATGAATGGGTATTCCCCCTTCATGTGTCTAAATGTTTTATCTTATGTAAAGAGGGTTGGAAAAAATAATTAAAATCCCCTCTCAGTCAATTAATTAAATTTTCTGGCCAAATTAATTAAAAATCCTAAGCCAGAAATTTAAATTAATTTTAGGTCCTATGTGAGTTAAAATTCTTCAAAGGAAAAATTCGTTGGTCCTTAAAAAATGAATTTTTAAAGGCCCCAGACCAAGGGAATATTAAAAATTTTAAGAAATTTTGAACCCTTGGGCCTAGGTGGTTAAGTCAAAGTCAAAATTTTGGGGTAATTAACTCAAAAATAGTATTTTTGAGTTAATTAAAATGAATTTAAATGATAAATTCGTTTTTCCCCCAAATTTATAATTTCGACGGTCCAGATTAAAATATGATCAAATCTTATCGACGGTTGAGATTATTTTGACGTGGATCAATTGAACTAGCCGTTGGAGATTTTGTCCTATAAATTAAAGGTGTTTGTCAGTCTTGAGTCATCCGATCTTAGAATCATGCACTTGTCTTGGAAGCTCTTGTGAATTTTCTTTGATGAATAGAGCATAAAGACTTTGGGGTTACAAATTTTGGTGTTCATTTTCTAGATCTATGTGGTGAATTGTCTTTAAACTCTGCTACTTTGTTTGATATTTTTATGGTTGATGGCCTTCATGGATTAATCTGCATATAGGTATATTGTGCAGTTTTCTGGGTTCATAAAATGACATTTTGATTTTTCTGAAGGACCTCATGTTATTTTCTTAAATCTCTATCAATCTAAAGTTCAGTTGGACCAACCGACTCCCAGATTCATAAATCTGAAAAAGCCCACTGTTTCTAATTTCCTGAAGCTATCTTACGAAATTGTGTTTTTACAGGGTCTTTAGGACTTGTGCCTCTCTTCAAAATTCCAAATTTCTAAAAATTGTGCTGAAATGGGTTCAAATCTCGCCATGAGGGCCTCAGATCTATAAATTAACTTGTAAATTTGTATTTTTATTAAGGCTGTAAGGGTTTTATAATTTTTTTTTGGTGTATATATTTTCAGGAGCTAACTAGTTTTACAGGTTACAGGGTTTACTCATAATTTTTTTTTTAGATCTGAGCCAGATCTAACCCCCAAGGGCCAGATCTGGCCTCAAATCGCCTTTGTGGGCAAATATGAATATTATATGATTAGAGGAGCATTGAAAATCAGAGTTTGACGAAATTTTTTTTTTTAAACTGATGGACATTTTGATAACTAGGTTTATCCACTGCATAAACGCTATCATTTCCCATCGATTTCTGCAAGCCATCAATCTGCTACCCAACGCCCTCACTCTCTGCTGCTTCAAAATCGATTTTCCCATTCAATCTGCAATTTGACTTCAAATCCTCCTTTATGCTGCATTATTCCACTTGATTTCTTTTGTTGCATCAACCCTCATCGACCCTGCATTCCTCTTCCTTTTCGTTGTTCGATTCATCTCCTCTCCCCTCGCTCTCCTTCCTGTCGCTACCTTCATTCCCTTCGACCCTTGGCTCTACCGTCCCTGTCCACTGTCTCATCTCTACAAGCCGTCACATTCCTTACCGTCGACTTCCCTTCTTACCCGCAGTCTTCTACGTCCCTCATCATCCTCTTCTTCCCTTGTCGACCTCCCTTCCTCTTCTGCAGCAACCATCTTACCTGTCCGATCCCTCATTCGACTACTTTTTCCCTCTGCCCTCCGTCCAACCTACAGCGTATTCCGTCGTCCTCCCTCTCCTCGTTGTCCAAGCCAACTTTTCCCGCTGTCGAGCCCTTCTCTCTTCACGCCATCTAGATCTGATTCCCCTTCAACCCGTAGAACAAACGAAAATGCACACGTTCATGTATATGCATTAAAAAAATTTTGATTCGGATTCTTTTTGATAGCGTTATTTTTTTTTAGGTGTATAGTTTGATTTTCGATAGCGTTAGTTTTGTTATTTAAGTTCGATTTTATTAGTTCTAGGTTTTTTTATTGTTTAATTCGATTTTGTTAGTCTTTAGCGTAGTTTAAGTGTATGTATATTTTTAATTCGATTATTTTTAGTTGGGGTTGCATTTAGTTTAGTTTTATTTTTTAAGTTCGATTTTTGTAAGTTTTAGTTAGGCTTTAAGATTTAGATTTTAATTTTAGTTTTCCTTTAGATTTTAATTAGAGTTAGCTTAGTTTTAGATTTAACTTGTAGATTTTAATTATAGAGTTTATTCTAGAGTTAATTTTGTTTTACTTTGTTTAAAAAATAATAAAATAATAAAAAATACAAAATACAAAAACATAAAAAATTTCTAAAAAAAAATTATATTCAAATGAGATTTTAAGTTTCTATCCTAAGTTTGACTATAAGAGTTTCTTAATTTTCGAACTGGGTTATAATCGAAAAATCATAATTTCGGAAATATTTGAAGCATCTGGCATTTATCTTAATGATCGTTTCATGATAGCTTTGCTTCAGTGTCTTACTGAATGATTGTGGTGCTTTCTATTGAATATCATTGTGGTCATTTGTAATTTCATAGCAGCAGTTATACATCCATTACTTGGCTTTAATTGCATAATGGGATCTTTTAACTCCATAAGGCACTGGTTTTAATATAATTTATCTTGGAAATCTCATTAATCTTATCAAGTATTTGGTGTTTTAGCTGTGTCTCCTAGATTGGTTGATTTGCAACCAATTCTTGTCCTTCATTTATGTTAGGGTCTACCTCCCTTAGCTTGCAAGAGACAACTTAAATAGAGAGATTTAGGATAAAGGTGACAGCCCCTGATCTGAGCTGTTGTCGCGGTGCCTAGACAATCTGTGCGACAACAAGACCCAAATGAGGTCATTCATGATGACCAAGGGAGAATACATGGAACACCTCCTCCTCATATTACAGGCAATCAGGGATCAACTGACTGCAACGGGTGCAAACGTAGATAATGCAGTGATAGTCAGGACTACCCTCAGTGCAGTCACGGATGATTGGGAAACCTTTTTCCAAAGTATTTTGGGCAGAGCGGACCTCCCAGATTGGGATAGCTTGTTGTCAATCCTGCGGCAAGAAGAACTATGTAGATTCACCAAGAGGCAGCAAAACCCTGCGTTAAGAAAAGTAAATAAGGAAGATGAGGAAGATGTAGCCTTGGCATCGAAGAAGCAGCCGAAGAAGAAGAAGGATCTTTCAAAGATCAAGTGCTTCCAGTGTGGCGAAATGGGACATTTTTCCAGCCATTGTCCGAAGAGGAAAAGGGAAAAGGAATCATCCTCTTCCAAGGCAGCTGTGGCAGATGATGGGTCAGGAGATAATGCAGCCATGAGTGCTCACGAACCACGGAGGTGGGGTGGCATGGACATATAGAGGAGCTACATGGAGGAAGGTGGGATCCTTGAGCATCTCATCTCTTGGATCATATGTGAGCTACGGCAGCCTGAAGACAGTAGCAGGACAAGTAGAGCAGTGGGTGCATAGATCATAGATGAAGCAGAGGCAGAGGCATATATGAAGACTGGGAGGAGCAGCGCAGAGCAAAGCAGTAGTAGCATAGAATTAGTAGCAGCATAGAGGCTGATGTGACTTCAGCAGCGCAGAGCAGTGTTGCTTACGTAGTGCAGAGTTGTAGCAGCACAGAAAACTTCAAAGGGAAGCGCAGTGCAGCAGTAGCGTGATAGATTTCAGCACAAGGAACTGATGTGACTTCGGTAGTGTAGAGGAAGTCTGATTACGCAGGCAGAGTTGTAGTTGTGCATCGTTCTTTAGATGCCAACATAGATCTGTAGCCTATGGAGCTTAAGTGATGAGGATGCAGCCCATTTGACTTGTTTGTCAAAGATTGGGCAGGAAATTCAGTTGTGTCTCTCAACAACTGAAGTTGCAGTGCAGCAGATTAGCAGTGGCAGTGCTATGAGTAGCACAGATGCAGCATATTGAGAGGGAGCTACAGTACAGTGGTTGCAGTGGCAGTGGCAGAGTCATGGGCAACAGTACAGAATGGCAGTAGCAGTGCAGAGTTGAGTGGTAGGAGGCCAAGCTTCAGCAGCACAGAACCAGTGCCCAAAATCATGTAATGCATAAGTGTGATGTGTTACTAGAGCACACCCTTGATGCTAAGACGGAGTGTTGAGATTTTGTGTATTTGGGGTAGCATTAGTTGTGCTCAAGGTCCCAAATTTTGAGGAAGGACTAGAGTTCACCTGATCTACAAGGCCCAGAAATGGATTTGGGAAATTTCATCTAGTTTAAGAGATATTAAATTAATTAATTATTTTAATGTATTTCCTAAGTTAAAACTTAGGAAAATAAAATAATTAAAGTGAATTTAATTAAACATGTGATGAAATTGTCTTAAGTCACATGGGTCAAACTTTCTTTTAATCTTGGTTGTTGATTTGTCAATGAGAAAAGTATAAATGAAAGGCTTGGGGTCATTTGTAAAGACACACAGAGGCAGAGCACTGAAGTTAAGCTGAGATTCTAGGACAGGGTTTGCTAAGAATACTAGGAAGTGTTTCGGCTGTAGAGAGGGGAATTTAGACCAAGGGGATTATCTGATCCCAGGTTCTAGAATACACAAAAGGCAGAGAAGAGAACAACTCAAGGACAGCGCAGAGGATGTTGATCAACGGTTGTCATTGATGTCAACCCAAGCAGCACCAGGGGCTAACCCAATATTGCATGGGAATTTTGACCTACCAAGTTAATATATTCTAGGTCAATAATTATTTTTTATGGTTTCTACTTGTCGAGATGTTTCCGTTTATATATGGCACGCCATGTAATTCTTCACAGTTTGAGAGATATTCATGTTTGAAGTTTGTACCCCCAGTTAGTGGGCTAAAACCCCATGGGGTTGGGGCATGGGTCATTGAAAAGTCATAATTAATATTTTTTAAGCTCCTAAAATCCCTCCCACATTCACTTGTTGAAGCCCGTTTCAACTTAAGCATTCATATAAATTGTGATCTTTATTTCCTCCTTATGAAAGGGATTCGACCATCTGAAACAAGTCATCATGGAATTTTCGCTCTAACTTGTTTTCTACGAAGGTTCAAAAGCTGAAATTTTTATGAGACGAAGCCGAAATCCTGAGGAAGTTGCAGTAAAATTTTAGATCAAGATGTGCAATATTTTTGGAGATATTATCTGTGGAAGTCAGGGTTTTTGCAGGCTCCTGAAATTCATCTCAAAGAAGTGACCTTGGTAATATCGTCATAACTCTCTGTGAGTATCGGATTGGAATTCCGTAAAAAGTGGTAGATAGTGCACTTTCTTTAGTTTCTATCTATCAATTTCATATCCAAATGAAGAAACAGTCACACGTGGCATGCCGTACAAGTGCGCTCCACTGAAAGAGTCCATAATTAGGGCATTGTGAGAAATTGGGTATAAAACTCTCTTGAAGAATCCAAATTGGGTCAGAACTGTGGCATTGGAAATATGACTCAAAGGACTACTACAAGACCGAAAATAGGATATTGAGGATCTGAAATAATAGAGATACACCAGATTCAATATCGAGCTCCTAAAAGGCAAGAAAAAGCTAGATCATGTGTTGTCAAGGATTGCAAAGGACCAGACTTTCTACGGTAGAAAAGAAAAGCAAGGTGCAGAAGAGGGTAGCATGACAAGAGTAGCAACCAAGGTGCATAACAGTAGAAAGAAGTTCGTCATATGAAGTCTTTAATTGGGCAACACTGCATACAATCATTGTAAAGGTATCATTGTACTTAGTCATTGTAAATACATTATTGTACAAATTGTACTAGTGTCTATTTGCCAAGGGTTGAAGAGGTAGTGTTGGGAGGTCGAGGATCATCATTAGGTGGTTGTGTGAAAGTTGGGGTTATGGTCTAGTATAACTTCTTCTTCTACATCATTCTATATCATTGTAAAGTGGACCATTTTCCCTGGTATGGGAGTCCATTCTTGTTTTATTATTCTATAAGGTGGTAGGGTGGTACTAGGGTGAGTTATAGCTCATTGGGTGTTGGAGCATCCATTCAGTTGACTACTAAAGAATCTTGAGCATTGGAGCGTCCATCTAGTGGGAGCTGGAGAAGAATGCTTTTCTAGATTCTAGGAAGTTGGAGCTTTATTTTCAATTGGAGTTGAATATTAAAGAATTATTAGAAAAGCATTAGGTGGTTTTTGTCCCAGAGTGGGTTTCCACCTTAAAAACCGTGTGCATTTGTGTTCCTTTTGTTTGCTGCTATAATTGTACAAACATTGATAATAATTGAAGATTAACTAATGCTCTAATTGAAAGAAATATTGATTCACCCCCCCTCTCAGTATTTCCAACAATTGGAATCAGAGCTTGGTTCCTTCAATAGCAGTTTAACAGCTGGAAGGAGGTCATGGAGCATACCAAGAATGGTGTACATCTATTCAATGAAAATAATTATGCACTTTGGAAAGGAAGAATGGAGGTCTATCTCTTGGCGCAAGGTTACGAAGTATGGGACACTGTTCAAAATGGATTTACATCAACCGCGGATGAACAAGGTAAGAAGAATTTGGTAAATGATGCAAAAACAAAGAATATTATTATCAGTGGACTTATTGAATATGCTTATCATAAGGTGTTGGGTTGCAAAACCGCCAAAAATGTATGGGAAAAGCTTGAGAATATATATGCAGGTGACTCAAATGTTAAAGAAGCAAAGCTTCAAATCTATAGAGCAAAATTTGAGCAACTCAGAATGAAATAAGATTGCAACATTGCTACATACTTTCAATACGTTGATGAAATAACAAATACTATGGAAGGATTGGGAGAGCCAGTTAACGAGAAGACTATTATACGGAATATTCTTAGAACGTTACCAAGGAGATTCAACCCAAAGGTATCGGTCTTAGAATACAGTGCAAATCTGGACAAACTCAGCAAAGAGGAATTAGATGGAGTTCTCATAGCATATGAAATGAGACTTGATGAAGAAGAGGGTACTTTGCATCTAGAAACTGCATTCGTTGCATCTAAGAAAACCAATAAGGATAAACAACCTTAAATTGAAAATACATGCACCTGTAAGTGTGAAGAAAAGGGAGATGACGAAGAAGGTCTTTCAAATGAAGAATATGCTTACTTCATGAGAAAACTACAAATTCGTAAGGGAAAATTCAAAGGTAAAATTCCATTGATATGTTTTAGCTGTAATGAGGTTGGGCATTTTGCAGCAAAATGTCCAAACAAAAGTAATGGCAACTCAAAAAGAAAGAAAGGATTTAAAAAATTCAACAAGGAAGGATCCAAAAGGAACTTTCTCTCTAAATAAGATAGCTCATCATCCGATGAAGACAATGACAGTGAAGAAGAAGCCAATGAGAGAGTATTATTTATGGCCAAGCACAATAAGCAAGAGGTATCAAACAATGAAGAAGAAGGATGGACCATAGACAAATTTTATGAGGAAGCAATCAAGCTTATAAAAGATCTCAAGGTGGAGAATATCTATTCCAAAACTCTTGAAGAACAAGTTCAAGGTCTCAAAATTGAAGTTGAAGAACACAAATGCATTGAAGAGTCACTACAAAAGAATTTGGAAGAAAGCAACCAAGAAAGGGAAGAATTAGAAGCCGAAGTAGTCTCGATGCGTGAGGAAGTGAAGAAAGGAAAAACTATCCAAAAATATGACAACAGCTCAAGGGCATTGGAAGAACTCATCAACAATCAACGATATTACAAGGACAAAACTGGCATCGGTTACAAAGAAGAAGAAGCAGGACCTTCTACAACAAAATACAATGAACCTATGAGATCTGACATGCATGAGACTTCATTGGACAAGATTCGCAAGAACAGCCTTGGAAGACAATTCCTCGACGAAAATTTCCATCCAGGTACCAACATATTTTTTATGGCTACTGTTATTCATGTGGAAAATTTGGTCATAAAGCTGTACAATGTCGCACGTACCCTAGGAATGAATACAATTCCAGGAGATCTGTCAAATATGAACCTCCCAGGGCTCAGCGAGACATCAATATATTTGAACATTTAAGAAATAATATTGAATGTTACAAATGTAGAAGCTTTGGACACATAGCCAAAGACTGCAGACTTGAAAATCCTCCAGAAGAATCTTTGAAGCCACATAATGAACGAACATGGAAGAAGAAGAAGAATGATAATTGTGCTCTCGCTCTCAAGGCTCAAAAGAACAAAGATGTGTGGTATGTTGATAGCGGTTGCTCAACGCATATGACTGGAGATAGAAATAAATTTGTATCTCTGAAAGAGAAGAAGGATGGAACCGTGTCCTTTGGAAATGATGGATCTTCAAATGTTATAGGACCGGGTACTGTCACTCTTGGAAGCAAAGATTCTCTAGCCAATAATGTTCTATTGGTTGAAAACATGAATCACAATCTGCTCAGTGTTGGACAAATGTGTGATCAAGGACACACAATACTATTCAACTCCATGAAATGTGAAATCAAGAAAGGCGTGTATGGTGAAATTGTGGCTACAACAAGTCGAGCTCCAAATGACATATATGTTCTGGATGAAGCAACTAAAGCATGTCTAATAGCTAAAGAGGATGATACAATAATTGGTAGCAATGATGACCGACTAAGTAAGAATTTTTCTACAAAGGTGCAAAGTGATTTCGAGATGTCTTTAATTGGTCAGCTGACATACTTCTTAGGGCTTCAAATATCTCAGCAAGAGAAAGGAATATTTATATGTCAAGCCAAGTACATCAAGGAAATTCTTACTCCAATGGTAACAGGTTTCAAATTGAGCATAGACAACTCATCTAAGGATGTGGATCAAAGGTTATACATATCTATGATTAGTAGTATTTTATATGTAACAGCCTCCCAACTAGATGTTATGCAAGCAGTTGGATAAGTAGCAATATTCCAAGCAGCACCAAAATAATCACATATTAAATATTCGCCAGCATTGGAATATCCTTGCCAAAAGCTTGGGATTCTCACAAGTTCTCATTCGATTTTCCTTTTTTCAGAATATAAAGGGGGAGTGGAAGTGTGTATAGGTCCGCAGGTTGGTTGTGTTTCAAGGGGAGTTACCCTTTGCCATTGATGTCAAAGGGGGAGAGAATGTTGCAGGAAGAGGTGCCATGATCGCAGGGGGAGTACTTGTGTTGCCATCAATGCCAAAGGGGGAGATTGTTGATCAGCGGTTGTCATTGATGTCAACCCCAGCAGCACCAGGATCTAACCAAATATTGCATGGGAATTTTGACCTACCAAATTAATATATTCTGGGTCAATAATGCTTTTGATGGTTTCTACTTGTTTATATGTTTCCGTTGATATATGGCACGCCATGTAATTCTTCACGGTTTGAGAGATATTCATGTTTGAATTTTGTACCCCCAGTTAGTGGGCTAAAACCCCATGGGGTTGGGGCATGGGTCATTTAAAAGTCATAATTAATATGCTTTAAGCTCCTAAAATCCCTCCTACATTCACTTGTTGAAGTCCCTCTCAACTTAATCATTCATATAAATTGCGATCTTCATTTCCTCCTTATGAAAGGGATTCGGCCATCTGAAACAGGTCATCGTGGAATTTTCGCTCTAAATTTTTTTCTACGAAAGTTCAGAAGCTGAAATTTTTATGAGACGAAGCTAAAATCCTGAGGAAGCTGCAGTAAAAAGTTCAAATCAACGTGCACAATATTTTTGGAGATATGATCTATGGAATTCAGGGTTTTTGCAGGCTCCTGAAATTCATCTCAAAGAAGTGACCTTGGTAAAATCGTCATAAAACTCTCTCTGAGTATCGGATTGAAATTCTGTAATAAGTGGAAGATAGTGCATAGTCTTTAGATTTCTCTCTATCAATTTGAGAGCCAAATGAAGAAACAATGACACGTGGCACGCCGTACACATGTGCTTTGCTGAAACAATCCATAATTAAGGCATTGTGAGAAATTGGGTATAACTCTCTCTTGAAGAATCCAAATTGGTTCATACCCGTGGCAATGGAAAGACAACTCAGAGGAATACAATATGACCAAAAATCAGATATTGAGGATCTGAAATAACAGAGATACACCAGATTCAATATCGAGCTCCTAGAAGGCAAGAAAAAGCTAGATCATGTGTTGTCAAGGATTGCAAAGGACCGTACTTTATAGGGCGTAAGTGCTGTGCTGCTGTGCAACGTAGGGTGGTATGACAATAACAAGAACCAAGGTATAATGTGAGCAAGAAGTTCATCATATGAAGTCTTCAAGTTGGAGCAACATCACATACAATCATTAAAGATTATTGTACTTAGTCATTGTAAATACATTATTGTACAAATCTGTGGCCTAGTGTCTATTTGCCAAGGGTTGAAGAGGCAGTGTTGGGAGGTCTAGGATCATCATTAGGTGGTTGTGTCAAAGTTGGGGTTATGGTCTAGTATATCTTCTTCTTCTACATCATTCTATATCATTGTAAAGTGGACCATTTTCCCTGGTATGGGAGTCCATTCATTTTTTATTCTTCTATAGGGTGGTAGGGTGGTGCTAGGGTGAGTTGTAGCTCATTGGGTGTTGGGGCATCCATTCAGTTGACTACTGAAGAATCTCGGGCGTTGGAGCGTCCATCCAGTGGGAGCTAGAGAAGAATGCTTTTCTAGATTCTAGGAAGTTGGAGCTTTATTTTCAATTGGAGTTGAATATTAAAGAATTATTAGAAAAGCATTAGGTGGATTTTGTCTCGGAGTGGGTTTCCACCTTAAAAACTGTGTGCATTTGTGTTCCTCTTGTTTGCCGCTATCATTGTACAAACACTGATAATAATTGAAGATTAACTAATGCTCTAATTGAAAGGAATACTGATTCACCCCCCCCCCCCCTCCTCAGTATTTCCAACAGAGAAAAGCAGCAGTAAGGATAACGCAATTTTCAGGAAACCCTTCAGGGGTTACGCAGAGACCCCTAGGGCCAGCGTAGTGATTGTGTCACCCATTCTGGGGTAACGCAGTCCCTTTTGGAGCAACACTGAGGGTTTAGAGGCCATCCAAGGTTGACGCAGAGGCTTTCAGGGGCTTCAGAGGCTGACACAGAGCCTTTCAGGGGCAGCGCTGGGGTTTCTAGGCCTAGATTTGGCTGAGTCCTGTAAATCCCGTTTGAGGTTGTGGACCAGTCATTATTTTGGCCCTATATTAGCCAGTGAGTTGTAGATCTAGAGTTTTCTCTATCGGGTTTTCCAAATCTGGAACCCAGAGTTGTGTATTCAGAAATATTCTTAATAATAGAACCCTCCATCAACGAGAGACTGGTTTTCTCGCATTGGGTTTTTTAAGGGGCTATTTGTCCAGAAATAACTGTGTCACTTTGTCAATGTGTGCATGTGCTTATTCTAGATTTGAATTGGTAGAGATCTGTTATGTGTTTTGCTTTGATGTTAACTTGAATTTATTCAATTGATAACTTATCTAAGTAGGAGGAGCTTAACCGGATTAACAGTAATACTTTATGCATAAGTGTTAAGATTTAAAAATTTATACAGATCTAATGAGTTTATTTGAAGTTGTGTAGAAAAATATCTTTGGATCAAGCCTCAAGAGTGAGGACATTCTTGAAGGAATAAACCCACTCTTGAGCATGAACATGGAGGAACCCACATTGTGATATCCCAAAGTTTTATCTTTCAATTTGTGTTTGCAAGGTATCTTGGGTTTGTGTTTATGATCAAGTATACTCTATTAAAATCATTTATTTTAAATATTGTGCTTACATTGATCATATTTTCTAATAAGAGCATGTTTTTTTGACAAGATAGGGATAATAATCATACTCCCTAACCATCGCTCTAGTCCTTGTAGACTTGTAAATACTTTTGGCATTTTTTTCTCATCTTTCTCCACTGATTTTTGGGTCCATTTTGCAGAGATTTTGACAGCCTTTTCAAGAAGTATTTTATTACTAACCTTGGCAGGGACTTAGGCTCTCAAGGCTGTAAATCATATCGAAATTCCTTGCAGACTGTCATCACCTTTTGGAGCAGATTTTTCCCAATGCCGTGAACCTTTGGATGCATGTTTTCTTTGCTATAACGTGACCTTTTGAAGTTTGTCCCTTACTTCTGCTAGGTCGTGAGTATTTGGAGGAATCTCACACTTCTTTCTTTCATAAAAAGGCTGCTATTATTTTCTGTTCAAATAGTGGTGAAAGTAGCCCTTTTCCTCTCCTTATTGGGCAGATTTCATCATCTCAAGAGGCTAAAGTTTCAAGATATTATTCGAGGAGCCTCTCTTGTATTTCATTGCCATTTTTTTGCAAAATTTTGTCACTGCTTTCTCAAGAGGGGATTCTAGTGCATAAAAGTCAAATATTTATCATAAAAGCCTTCTCGAAATTGGAACCTTTCTTCACAATAAAGGAGGTTGTCATCATTGTAACAAGAAGTTAATAAAGAGTTGACTTTTCTTGAGGGAGCTTGGGAATTTTTTCCCATGGTATCTCACCTCTTCATTTAGAGAGAGGAAATCTTCTTGAGTGGTTAACTTTCTTTTGTCTAGTTTCTAATTTGATCAACTAATTTACTTACATTCATCATTTTGTTTCCTAATCTAATCTAGTTTTGAATGGTTAACTCATAACCTTAACACATAACACTCACATTTTCCTATTTTGCAATCAAACTTGCCAATCAATTTATTTGTATATTGTGTTGTGAAATCTATTTTTTCATTTGTTTAAGTAAAAACATAGCACTTTTATTTCATTTGGAAAGCTAATGTTTTCATGGTTTCATGCTAATCATTAATTTTTATCTCGAGTCATCTAGTTGCAATTTTATATTCTTGTTTTGAAATTTCATGCTCATCTTGGGTTGTTAGAAAACTTTGTATCTCACTTTTGTGCACATATTTGGAGCAACCCTTTACAAGTCCATTTATTTGCAACTTCATTTGAGTAATTTAATTTTGTATGGTTTAGTGGTTAAGGATTAATGGGTGCATGGATTAAAACTTAAAAAAATTGTGGATCATTAATTAGGGGTTTAATGGTTAGGAGGTTAATGGATTAGTGTGTTAGTGGGTTAAGGGGTTGGTAGGTTAGTGTATTAGGGGTTATATTTGATTACTAGATTAGAGGGTTACTATGTTAGGGGGTTAAGGAGTTAAGCAAATAATTGGTGAGTGTTTAAAAGGTTAGTAGGTTCAAGGTTTTGTGGATTAGTAGATTAGTGGTTAATGTTTATATTTTGAGGATAGGTAGTCAAGGTTAATGGATAAGGGTTAGTGGAATAGGGTCTTAATCAGTTAAAGGGTTAAAGTTTTGAGAATTGGGGTATCTTATTTTACTAGATTAGTTGTGAATGGTTTAATGGGGTAATGATTGTGCTTTAATTAATTAGAGATTAGTGGTTTGTGGAATGATAATAATTATTAATTGTATCATGATCTCTCTCTCAATTAGGTCTAATTTGGGTGGTTAAGAAGAGTTTTGATTCTTCCCACTTAGGTTAGGTGGTTAAGAAGAGAAGTTGTTATTCTCCCCACTTAGGTTTAAATATCATTTTTAACATGCTATATCAAATTATTATTAATAATACATTGAAATGCTTTCTCCCCATACATATATAAGTTTAGCTTGTGTGGTTAAGACCATAATTTTCTATTTTCTCTACTTAGATTCAAATATCATTTATAACATGTTTTTCTATTATGACTTGTTTAGAGTCGATAAATTTACTACTTATATTTTTAATTGTTTCCAAACATTTAAATTTTTAAAATTCATTGAAACAATTAATATCGTTATGATATTAAATCTATATCATAATTTTTTTAAATTTAAAAAATAATATATATATATATATATAAACAATTATATTATTTATTCAACATTATTTTTAAATAATGTAATTATAAAACTTAAACTTTATTTTTAACTAATATAATTATAATTTAAATAAAAATACACATATATCTATATGATATGATTTGAGTCATTTGCTAAATTTAAATGTATTATTTTACATTGACAGCGTTTACTTATTTTCGTAAACTTTTTACCTAGTATCTTGATTCGTAAGAATGTCCGCATCCGATTAGAAGTAAACAATAATACGCGTAAATTGGAAATAATACGTGTAAACTGGAAAGAGTAGAGAATCCTAACCGGACCCATTTCTCACGTTAAATAAAATAAATACAATGGGTTATATCATTCACGGTAAAGGTAAAATATCATAAATACATAATAATTTAATTTTAAGATAATGGTTAAGGCAGATACCAAATTGGTGGTGTATAAGATTTTTTTTGTTTATGGAATATATACTCTACATTTTTTTTTTGTTTTAAACTCTTAATTATTAAACTTACTCAAATTATATATTATCAAAAAAAAAAATACCATATTTCTCATAAATAATCTCTAATTATACATATATTACCCAAAATATACGGTGGTTTTCATAAATAATCTCTAATTTATGATTGGAAAAAGGAAAATCAGCCAAGGTGATTTTGAATTCCGAAGAAACCGAACCACTGTTTTCACGTTCGCAGATGCGGAAGGTTTGGAATGAAATGTGGTTTTGAATTTTAAAAAGTCCGAATTATGAGTTTCACATCTAAATTTTACACAGCCACATGATGTTTGGAAAAAGAAAAACAGAGAAGGTGGTTTTGAGTTTGGAAGAGGTGATATAATTGATTTCAGTTCAATATTACGCTGCCACAGGTTTGATGGAAGAAAAACCTGTGCGCTGTTGAGGGAAAAAAAGTTGTAACATGTATCCTATGAATTTAAATAAAAACAGCTCGGACATGAAAATTCTTTAAAGATGAAATAGAAATTCCTCTTCACAGGGAGATATCCAAATGTATCGAACAATTTAAAGTTCTTCCTGTACAATCCTCATGAGCCTAGCCTGACCTTAATCTGCAAGAATAGATTTTATTTATTTGAAAATGAGAATGTTTACTATTAACAAAGTTTGTTGAATTTTAACGGTACATAACAATGTAAATTATACTAACTATACTAAGTAAATTATGATAAATATTAGTAGATAAAATTAGTTTATTTAACATTTTTAAGTATAATATGTCAATTATTTTAATTATTAGTAAATTTAGTAAATGAAATTAGTAAATTCAATACATAAAAATTATATAAATATAATTAATCAAAAATATAGACTAATTTTTATAAATTAAAAAGTTTAAATTGACATTAAGCATTATTACTTTACAAATTATTACTTCAGAAATTTGAAAATAATTAATGACAAAAATGACTTGTTAAATTAAATCAAAATAACATTCAAAACAAGCACCGAAAGAGTATTGAAAATGAGTTTATAAATAAATTGAATCAAGATAACACTAAAAATAAGTACAAATCCAGAAAACCAAATGATAAGATAACACTACAATAACTACAAAAACAAAAAAGTATTGAGGAGTTGTAAGATAAATTGCAATTAATACAAAATTAATAAACAATTTAAATAAGTACAAATTGAGGCAGGATGCAGAACAAGCAAAACCAAACAACTATTAATTGAGAAAATAGAAATAATTAAGAAACTACCAAAACTGAAACCAAAATCAGAAAATTACAAATTAAAAACCTTAAATCAAAATAAAGATCACATCTCCCTCACCTCATGAATTGACACAAATGAGAAATGAAGATTATGTATATATATATATATATAGGTAGGTAGGTTATAATAAAGCTAATTCTAGTTTGGGTGCTAAAGTGAAAAAGTTATTATTTTTTGTTTAGGTTAAAAAAGTATTTTAAGCACATTCTATGATAATCTTATTTTTGCCAAGGGTTCGAGAGTGAGATAAGTTGTTTCCAAGTATTTAAATCTGGAAAATTACTTCAATAAATTAATGGCATTATTGTTAAACATAGGCACTATACAACTGCCTAGCCAATTCCCATAAGATTAAATATGCTAAATTTGCAAGACAAACTCTACACTAATCACCATCTTTAAATTTAGAAAAATACTTAGAACTATTTTTCAAAGTTACCATATTTTTAATATTTTTTTCTTATAAATATTATAAAACTAAATTAAAAATGCAATACATTGTTACAAAATTCAAAAACACCTCTGAAAATAAAATTCCAGCTAATTAAAAACTCGAAAAGTAATGATGGCCTCACCTTTCTCATCGATAAACTAAATGAGGCAATAATTGGTCAAAACCATGAAGTATAAAGTTATGTATTGGCTCAAAAACAATTTTTTAATATAGTTTGGTCAATTTTAAGAAAAATGATTAGTTTGATTTTTTTCAATCAAAAGATCATTAGCCGTTATTTATTTATTTATTTTTAAATATATATTATATTTATTTATTTTTAATTAATAATGACTAGTTTTGTTTTTATTATTAAAATATTTGATTAATTTATTCAATTAATTAATGGATTAATTAAATTATTAATTAATTATTTAATATATATATATATATATTATTTAGTTGACTTAATTATTTAATTATAAATTTTTTAAATTTTATTTATTTATTAAAGGGCTAGGTCCAAATAAAAAATCAACAATAACATATTAAAAAATAAAAATAAAAATAAAAAAGTAAAAGAAAAAGAAGAAGAAGAAGATAATAAATAAATAATTATAATAATGAAAAGTAATAAGTAATATAAAAACAAAAAATATAAGAGATAAAAATAAAAATAAAATAAAATAAATAAAAAATTAAAGATAAATAGAAAAATAAAGGAACAATAAGCAGGTAGGAAATAAAAAATTCAAGAATATAAGGCAGGTATCCAACGCTTGTTGATGATCCCCATCATCTCTATTGAGATTAACGGGTTTTTTTTTCAATTTTTAAGGCCTCTCTTAACTTCCGATGATGGAAATGGTCGATCCTAGCAATGACCTTAGCCTCTTCGATGCAGATATGATGGTTAGTCATTTCTGCATGTTCAGCTAGGGCAGACGAGCAGGATCTTCCATGTTTAATGTCAGCAGCATGCTCACAAATCCTTTGATTTATAGACCGACCCGTTTCACCAATGTAGGGAGTCCCACAAGAACAAGGAATGATGTAGACACCTTTCCCATCCCTAGGGTCAATCGGATCCTTAACTGATTTGAGAGAGTTGCGGATCGTGTTAAGGGGTTTTTGAACGACGAAGACACATTATAGCCTCCGGCACCCTAGCAATTTTGTTAGTAGAATCTTTTAGATTAATCACATCCATTTTTCATGTAATCGACATTTCGAACCAATCCTCTGTAGTTCATCATTAGGATAGATCACTCAGTGGTTCCCTGAATGAACGGAAGACGCACACTACTAGACCAACGACTAGGGTCCTTATTATTTTTAATTAAAGGACCTTGTTCTACTTTGAGGAAATTTTTAAGGCCTTGTGACCTACTATAACCATTTTTACAAAAGACACTCAACAAATGGGACTTTTCTCCCTCAGATATCCTCAATGCCATCGTGGCTAAGGTGTTTAGGACACCTAATTTTTTAGCAGGGAAATGGTGTGAACTAGCATGAAGATATTGCTCTTGGTTTTCTTTCGAAAAACTTGATGGGAGAAAGTACCATCCACCTCATACTCCATGGTGAATTTTATGGAGCGCGATTGATCATTAAGATGAAGGAAAAAAAGATCTAACTTTTCTTTGCCATGCGGCCACACGACACAAGTATCATCTACAAACCTTTTCCAAAGCTTTGGCTAGAAAAGAGCTATGGAAAGAGCCTTAGATTCAAAGTCCTCCATAAACAGATTAGCAACAATCAGGGAAAGGGGAGAACCCATGGCAACACCACATGTTTGTTCATCGAATTCTCCATCAAAACTGAAGAAAGTGGAGGTTAAGCAGATCCCAACTAAATGGGTCGTATCTAGATGAGTAATGCGATTAATGACATCAATAGTCTCATTAATGGGGATATTGGTGTAAATAGAAATGACATCAAAACTGACAAGCCTATCCTCAAGATCTATTTTAACATCCTTCAACTCATTAACGAAAGAAGAAGAATCTTTAACAAAGGAGTCTGAACGACCTACAAGAGGCTTAAGCTTATGGACTAGATACTTGGCGAGAAGATAAGTCGGACCGCCAATGGTATTAACAATGGGCTAAAGGGGGGCACCATCCTTATGGATTTTAGGAAGACCACAGATTCTTGGAGTAAGAGGGTTACTTTCAATCAACTTATTACTCAGAGAGCACCGAGTTACTTGATTTAATAGCCTCAAATACGCCTTCGCATCTTTTTTAAAGGGATTTTTTAGCAAGTTTCTTGTAACTCCCACTATTCTCCAAATGAGAACATTTTCATCCTATAACTCTCCCTATTAAGAATGACACGCTTCTAGGTGTCACTTTAACAACAATGTCTTTATTATTATTTAAGGATTTTAAAGCCTCAAACTCTGGGCTTGCTCAAGCGTTTTGGGGCTTGGCTTTCTTCAAAAGGACTGCACAATCTTGCCTAATGATATCCTTGGAGGAATCCGACAAGTTTTTATTTATTAAAATTTAACTTTGTAATTTCTAGTTTATCAAAGATTTTATAATTTTTGGTTTATCAAAATTTTATAGCAAAAAGTGTGAGAAAATAATATTTAGGTTTACCATTTTTAATTTATCAAAATTATATATTTCTACTTATATATTTATAATTCTTAGTTTATGATATAAACCAAAAAAAAATGAAAAAATATAATTACTAAAATAATCTTGTATTTTTATAATTTATTACTAAGCTGAACTCACGTTGGTATAGAAATTGTGGTTCACTCTAATTGTTGGTTTGAAATTTTACTTGTGTGTTTTTGTAATTCTTAATATTAATAAATATTTTTGTAATTCTTAATATTAATAAATTTGACGTATTTTATTTTTTTATTTTTTATAAAAAAAAATTAAAAAATAATAATAATATATTAAATATTATATGATGGATATTCTAAAATTTTCCATATTTAATCTAATTCGAATCTTTGAAGTCTCTGATAGTCGGGAATTGAAGAGAGACCTCCCGCATCAAATACAATAAATATAAGTTGCCCGACCGAGACTATAAATGATCTTTCATCAGAGGTTTGGAAAAGGAAGAATCGAGAAGGTGATTCTGAACTAGGAAGGGGCCAAACCTCTGGTTTCACGCTGAGTCTTTCTCAGGAACGGGAACTTCGAAGAGAAACCAGGGAGACGATTTCAAATTAAGAAGAGGTTAAATCATCCGTTTTACTTTCAACTCTACACAGCCTTAAGAGGTTTGGAAAATCATTTAAATATGAAGATTCATCAACGAAAACATCAAACTTCGACAACATTACAGGTGGGAATCCAAAAGAGAAACAATTTTTGACTCCGCTCCTATATATAATTCTCATAAGCCAGACCTTGATCTATCGGAATAAATTGTATAATTCTCATGAGCTAGACTTTAGAGAATCATCAAAATCATCAAAGATAAAATTGAAATATAAAGATTCATCATAGATGAAATTGAAATTTCCCTTTCCACAACATTACAGGTGATGAAAATGCAGAAGAATTAAACAATTTCTAACTCAGTTCTTCTTTCTATATAATTCTTATGAGACCGACCTTATCCAAAAGAGTTAAACAATTTTTGACTCCGCTCCTCTATATAATTCTCATAAGCCAGACCTTGATCTATCGGAATAAATTGTATAATTCTCATGATCTAGACTTTAAATAATCCTCAAAATCATCAAAGATTAAATTGAAGTATAAAGATTCATCAAAGATGAAATTGAAATTTCTCTTTCCACAATATTACGGGTGAAAATGCAGAAGAATTAACCAATTTCTAACTCAGCTCTTCTTTCTATAATATTCTCATGAAATTCTCATGAAACCGACCTTAATATATGGGAAGCGATTATATAATTCTTATAAGCCTGGAGTAAACTATAGATAAAAAACAATTCAAACATGAAGATTCGTCAAAGATTAAATTGAAATTTCTCTTCACAACATGACAGGCGGGAATCCAAAAGAATCCAACGTTTTCAAACTCCGCTCATACAATTTCTAACTCTATATAATCTTCATGCGCCCGACCTTAATCTACTGAAACATATTTCATAATTCTCATGAACCCTACCTTAAACTACCCGTAATTTGCAGGACCTTGGGGTTATTTCTTAAATTTCAACGCTATATCAAAAGGTTAGTGATATTTCTTGAATTTTTTTATAATTCTCATGAACCCGACTTTAAACTACCGGAAATCTCTAAAAACCAGGGGTTGTTTCTTGAATTTCAACGCTACTTCCTGGATTTCAAATAAATATATATAACCAGCAATTATTTATTCGACTATGTTTTATATTTTTATATCCACCATTTTTTACCTAATTTTCTGAGTTACTTTTTAATCTATTTACCTAGAAATTTAAAAAGCTTTTGTTCAAATTTTCTCAGATATAGTAAAGCAAACTGCCATAGCTATTAACATATTCACTTAGAGATTTAAAATAGTTTTTGCTTTTTTTCAAAAATTCTAAAATATTTTAAACAATTAACCTCCATGAATCCAGAAATGTGAAAATAGAGAATAGTTTTTGCTCTTCCTCAAAAAATTTAAATCTCTTAATCAAATTCAACACCATTACTCTGCGAAGAAGTACAAATAGAGAAGCATTGAGAAGTTGTAAGGTACCTTAAGCCTTTGGCGCGATAGCAGTATTCACTCCGCCTTTCGCTCAGCCCTTTCCATTCTTTTTCTAAGCTCCATAGCAGTATTCACTATGCCTTTCGCTCTGCTTTTGCACTCTTTATCTAATCAGGATGCCAGAAAAAAACAAAGCAACATCAATTGACAAAATCTATAAATAATTAATAAATTAATAAAACTAAAACCAAACCACAACTCAGTGATTAAAGATTTCAATTCAAAATAAAGACGTCTCTCTCACCTGATCGATTGATTCGAAAGAGGAATGAAGATTGTGTTTAACCAGTTTGCTTTAAAGATCGAACGACATGGAATCAGGGAATGATCCTCTTGCTCTGCTCTGCTCTGCTCTTTCTCGCTTTCAGGCGTTTTTCAAACATAAAACAAAAACTACATACAAAACACAGGCATACACGTGAACACAAACACAGACTATTGAAAGATGTACCCACACACAGACAACTAAACGAACGCAGAGATAAAAACAAGGGGAGCGCTCCACACAGACGACCATAGCACACCAGAGAACCACCGCCTGAGAGGAGATCGGAGAAAAGCACAATACACATTAAGGAAATTGGAACATAAATAGAGTGTGCCATCCCTTCTTTCCTGCTCTTATTCTCTATCTTTAGATGACGGTAAATCTTAAATGGTAGCTAACGGTCAAATTTTCTGAAATAGATGCGGAAAAGGCCGGCCGCCGGATAAACTTCAACAAAAGAGTGTTGTTTATATATAGAGCCAGCCCATCTTTCCGGCCGCTCTTATTCTCATCTTTACATCACGGTAAATAACGGTCAAAATTTCTGAAAAATATGTGCAAGGCCAGATAAATTCCAACCCACTCTTACTATTTGATGGGTTGAAAACTACAACCCACTGTTTGGTAGTCAGCTCCTCAGATTTCTAATTTTATTAAAATTTTAGATTTTTAAATATCTATATTTGAATATTTTTATTATTGAAAAATTTTATTAAAATTTGAGATTTTATTAATTAATAGTGGAAATATGGAATTTTAAAAATTAGAGTATTTATATATAAAACAAGAAATTATTTTAATTTTATCTTATTTTTATATATGGTTTTTTTGTTTTTTTGTTTTTTTTTAGTTTCACAATAGTTTATGAAAAACTCCTTGCTCCATAGATGCCAAAATATCTGCTTAATTTTCCATACTATCTTTGAAGGCCTCACATTTTAAAATGAAATGTTTTTCTGTTTGCATTTTTCAAGAAAAACAAAAATACATATATTTATTTTAATAAAGATATTTATTTCTTAAACGTAATAAAATATTAAATAAATAAAAAAGATTAAATTAAATATTTTTTATAACTTCTTTTGTATATTTAAATATGGTTGAAAGAGAAGTGTCAAAATAATTATAATGAGATTGAAAATAATAAGAATAATTAAATTATATCAATAAAATTGTAAAGAATAATTAAATTTTAAAACTTGATAAAATTATATTTATATATTTTTTTAAATAAAACATATTAAATTGAAATAATATTTATTTTTAACTTCTTTATTAAAGATATTACCATTTGTTTATTTTAATTTTTTGCAATAAGTTTAATGGTTAATTTTAATTATTATTATGAAAATCATAATGATGGGTTATATTGTATTAAATAATTTTAAAAATCATAAAATTGGTTCTATTATGTTTGAAATTTGAAAGGATAAATTGCCTTCCAATATGTAATATTGGAACAATAATTATAATTAAAAATTGGTTATAATTTTTTAAAAATAATTGTAATGTTTTATTTTTTTTGACATGGAATATTTTGATGAAAAAATAAGTAAAATGTATATATTCTATGTTTATAATTTTTTTCTTCATTAACAAGTTTTTATAGAGAATTTTTGAGGCAAAGTATGGTGGGACTTCTAAGACAACTAGATTATGTTTATTGGTATTTTATGTTTATATGTTTGGAATATAACATAAAATTAGTGCATCTTTGTGAATTAAACGAATTAAATCACTGATAATAAACATCAAAACACTTAGTTTATTATACATTTTTTTTTAAATAATAAAAACTAACTAAATTATATCTTTATTTCAAATTGTTATTATTAAAAAATAATAAAAATAACTAAATTATATCTTTATTTCAAATTTTTATTATTATTAATTATAAAAATAAGTAATATATATAGATTTTAAAAAACATGGAACAAGATTCTTAACTGTGGAGATTTACCCTACTTTACCATGAAAAATCTTAATTTGTAAATAGGATTTGTTACAATACCCCCTCTTAGTGTTTCCAACAATTGGTATCATAGCATGTTCCTTTAGACATAACCTAGTAGTTGGAAGGTAGAACTCGGAAACACAATTGACAAAATCAAGCGATCATGAATCCAAACTCTCGGAAGATGTCTCCTCCATAACCATGAATATAGAAATTTGTAAAGAAGAAGAAGAAGGCAATCAAAAGAAATAGTCAATCTAGAAGAAGGTTGCACCATTGATGTTGAAGCAGAATTTGTGAGGTTGAGAAGAGAAAATATAAGGCTTAAACAACAATAGCAAATCCTTGAAAAGAGGGAAGGAATATTGAAAAGTTAGTTGAAGGAAAATATTGAGGACTATGAGTAAAGCAATATTGTAACATCAAAAAGCAAAAAGAGAAAGAGAAGAAATTTGAAGTCATTTCCTTGAAAATCCAACTGTATGAGCCAAGAGAATATACAAAATTAAAAGTTAGCTAAAGGAAAAAGAAGAAAATTGTGAGAAACTTGAAGCAAAGATTGTCTCATTTGTAAGGAATGAGGTACACAAGCTCAACAAAAACTTGAAAATTTCTTAATTTGTTGGATGATATTCTCGGCAAATAGAGATCACCATATGACACACCCGTCTTGTTTATGTGGGTGAGATTTTATACAAGATTCAAGAAGATGTAATCCTTAAGTCACCAAAAAAGCCAGAAGGCCATGGAGACAAAGGTCAAAAAAAAATTTGAATCTTTTCCAAAATAGACTACCTTTAGAAGAACTACTTCATCAAGGGAATCCTACTCATTCAGGGATCAATATATATTTCTTGGTCATTGTTTTTCACGTACAAACTTTGGACATAAAATGAGGGATTGTAGAGCCTATGATATGAGTGATTGTGTAAGTAATAAAGGACTTTATCAGATTTCCACAAAAATAAAAATAAAATTAAAAAAATTAAAAAATAATAATAATAAAATAAAATAAAAATTTAAAAAATTTTAAAAAATAAATAAATAAATAAAAACAAAAAATAAAATAAATAAATAAAATAAAAAATTGTAGGCAATCAAATCATAGGTCTTAATGGTTACAACAATAGAAATCATAATTCATTCACTCAATTATTCAAGTACAATACAAAATGTTATAAATGTCGGAAATTTGGACATATAGCATGTACAAAAGCAACGTGATATGGTCTCCTAAGAAAACCAAGGAAGAAAATCTCACAAAATTATGGAGAAGAAATAGGAAGAGCCAAATATATACTTGTATGCTCAAGACATAGGTCTTCGTGGATTGCAACTTACAACCAATGCACTAGATCAATGCAATGCACATGAGCTAGTTTCTTCTTCTCTGAAATCATCAGAGTCCACCTCATCAATAGACCAAAGGAGTGGTAACTTTTTATATGCAAAGAATTATTAAAGAATTAGGTCAAAAAGAAGAAGAATGATGGCACAACTTGTTATATTGGAGATGTTTTGTAGGTTGGAGTTAATTGAAACAATGATGATAGTGAGGAATTAAGGAGGAATCTAGTACATGTGGCATCATCACAGATGACAAGGGAACCCCCAAAGGTGAAGGAATTTCGAGCAAGAGTGAGAGGCACCACAACTCTTGTAATTCATATATTTTCTAATCACAACCATGACAAAGCAACACATGGAACAAAACTAGTGTAATCAATATCTCAAAAAATATTGGCATGCACTAAAAAACAAAGCATATTCCAATCAGTATCATTTCCTCATAGAACAAGTCAATGAGAAATATGCCAATATGGAATATATTGGTACCAGAAAACATTGCGGCATATTTACCAAACCTACGCCCAAAGAAACTTATGAATATCTCGGGCGGATGGGAGTGATATTTCCTTGATTTAAATAAAGGAAGCATAAACTCGAGGAGCACCCTTTGATATATATGTTAAAGGGGAGAGAATGAAAATAGGAAGAATCTAACAAAAGTATGAAGAGGGTGAAAACATGGGGAGTAGTTATTGGAAGAAGCAGATGTTAAACTATGTCATCAATAACAAAGGGGGAGATTATTGAAAAGGGGTGTTATTGATGTCAAAGGCTATCCAAATGAAAGAGGAAATTACATATTCAAATATAATATTATGATACCTTTCCAATGATATACGATACTCCCTATAATTCCATAGGAATGAGGAGATATGAAATATTTTGTCAAAATGACCCAACCAACGTACAAGACCTATTTGAATACCCTATCTTCGAAGTAATTTTTACTCCAATTACCTAGCTCAAATGGGAGCATACAATATATGGTTGGAAAATTTATTATGATATATTTCCAAGAATATATTGCATGCTTTCTAACTCCTCGCAATTGAGGAGAAATGAATTTTTGAATATTCACTATACATTCTGCTAATTGCACTAGTTGGCCCAACCAATAGATAATTTGCCCTTAAACCAACATCCAAATGCACTATAAATATATGTGAGAAAGATCATTTCTAACCACTTGACACAAGAATTCAATTTTTTGTTTAGGAGAGTGAAGTAGCAGGTCCAAAGTTCATATGTCATGAACTAAGAAGTGAAGTGAAGTCGAGTTGAAGTGGTCTTTTGTGGAAGGGTTTTGGCACATCTTTTGAAGGGTTTTTAGCATTATTTTTGGGAATGGTTTATCGTTGTCTAAGAATTATTTTAAGGACATATTACTAGAGGTTTCAAGAAAAATTTCAATTCTATTTTAAAGTTGAGTTTAGGCCTAGTTTGAAGGCTAAGTCCGAGCCTAGTCGAAGGCCCTTTTGTTGCACAATTTTGAGGGAAAGTTCTGATCTGATTTTGAAGTAGGATGAACTATGTTGAAGGCTATTTTCAAGCCTATTTCTAGAGGGAAAACCATAACAATATAGAAGTTCGAGTTTAGTGTGCAATGTAAAAGAAGGTTGAGCCCTACAATTAGGACCAAATTTCTTAAGAGGTGGAGGTATGTTTAAGTTGTGACTGCAATGTTAAGGGAGTTGTTAGCTTAGTTTTGTTAATTTTTGAAGTTGTTAAGGAAATATTACAAGAGTTTGAAACCTGCCATGAAGACTTCAAGGTGATTAGGGAAGAAGAAAAAGGTGATGAAGAAGCAAGATAAAGAATAAGGACAAGTGGTTGTGGTCAGACTTGAAGGTGTAATCTTAGAGGTGGTATGGTAGGGGAATAACCCGACTAAAGAAAGTAAATATATTACGAGAATTGGTGTTGAGAGTTCAAGGGACAAATTGAAGAGTAGGTTGGTGACTACAAACTGTTGAGTTGGTGCTTAGTTGAGGAGACTGGAGTCTCCTGAAGGCTCCTACAAAGTTGTTGAGTTGGAGCTTAACCAAAGGACTAAAATCTCTTGTAGGTTGGTTCCTATGAAAGGTTTAAGTTGGTGATTACAAATAATTGGTTTCCTCATATTCTTGACTTGTTAGAGCCTGCAATTTTTGTAAGTTGGTTCTTACAGATGGTCGTTGAACTCATAAATGGTTGTAAAGAATTGAAGATTTTTCATGAGTGTTTCTTATTAAAAAATGTTACTTTCACTTTTCATCTTTACATTTATACATTGTAAATGATTGATTATGCGATGTGAATTCATTTTCAAGATTAACTAAGTGAAAAATCATTGAAAGTAATGAAATACTGATTCATTCCCCCCTCTCAGTATTTTCACAATGTTCATATGACATTTTTAAATAATTGATTTAATTAAAAGTGAAAAACATATAACTACTTTGGAGATAAATATCAACCTTTGATTTGTGTATACTACTATGAATGTTATATAATATTTCATCGAGTGTAAATCCTTACCATCCACCTGATAATTATTGATAATTATTGCTTTTTTTTTAAGCAATGGCTGTAACTTATTTTATCAAGGATTTAAGCTCGAACTGTGAATGACTTTGTTTATAAATGAATGGGTTTTTCCTCCCCTTAGTCATTATTGCTATATAGAAGTTTCTTTGAGACAGTAATCACATTTTTTTTGTTCAAAGTAAAGTTTAAATTCTCTCCATATTTTCCAGAATTTGATGGTTTTCGTTATAAATGGTTATTATGAACTAGGTTCTAATCATGGTTGTGTTCCAAATTTTATTTCTATTTAAAACCTCATTGCCCTGGCTCAAGGTTGATTAAGATTAGTTGCAGTTTCGTTTCTTGTTTTGCATGACCACATATTATTGTACATACTTAATGGAATAGGCTATATATTTCTTGCTTGTGAATTTAAGAGATTGATTGTAGTTAAGAATTTTTTGGCAGATCGAGGATTGTTCCTGCCGTGTTGTTTCCTACTTATCAACACATAAATTCTTAGTGTTGTATAGTTTTACACATTTCAATTCAAGAGAGAGTTAATTTGCCATAAAAAATTTAGTCTCAATTGTATTATGCATTACATTATTTAATCTCATTCACGTCCTATGCACAACAACCTTTAATTCAAAAAACTAGTAACACCAAGTACTCGACTACTATTACAGACTTAGTTTCCAACGCTTACTATAATTATCAAGAATTATTTTAGGTTAGATATACTCATCTGTTTCCACTTTCTGTACTTCGATCTCAACTCGAGAACCTGAAATTATTCCAGAAACAATGCCTTATCCTCCCAACCACGAGACTTGTAACCATTGAATCTGCCCCCTTGATTTTCCTCACAAGCAAGATATTGACATAATAATTTCACAATAGCTTCAGTGACCATATGGTCCTCACAAGACTTAGTCCAAGCTTACTGTTGTACAAATCTATTTTACATTTTAGCACGACTTCCTAGTACATCTGTTTTCTAGCTGGCATTCTCTCCTCTGGATACCTCAGGTACATCTTACCCTGTTGGTTCCTTATTTTCCAATCTTAATCTCAAGGAAAGGTTATGGTCAAGTAACCGTCCGACACGTAACTAACTAACCACCCTCACATGTGAGGCACAATTAGGCATGTTTCCCTATATGAGTTGTTCAAAACACCTACATCATTATAAACATGATTTCATTATTAAAATAAAATTAATTCTTCATACTTAGCATATAACCTTTCCAAGTGTGTCAACATTATTATGTCTTTTGAATGAAATAATTATTATTTACAAACTTTTCCTACAGGATGTTACATTGTTTAAATTGTATTTTTGAATGCTATATAGAGTATATAGATTGACCAAACTATAAAATATTGAGACCACTTCAAATGTTTTAACCATAAAACTTATTTTTTTCATGATATATACCTATTTTTTTAAAACAATATATAATATATACATAGTTGACATTAAAACATTTTACATAATGGGAAAATTAAAATGGTTTATTATTATTATTATTATTATATTTTTAAGTATATGCCAATCATACTAAAATATTTTATTGATAACCCACATTGAATATTTTATTATACAAAACATTAAAATAAATTTTTTTTAACAATTTTTTTTTCTATATATAGATATATATGAAGTTGGTATATATTAGTTAACATAGATATTCAAATAGTTTATTTAAATCTTATGTTGAAATATTTTTGAAAAGTATAAGGTTTAAACATTTTATTCGCATTTTTTTACTTCTAATTACTTTTCATGAAATTACTTTACATGTACATCACATTCAATTTTTTATATTATAGCCAACATTAATTTTCTAATTAGAGAGTATTTTATTTTTATTTTAAGAGGGACATGAACACAAAAAAACTTACACATCCTCTTATATGGGCTTGTAGAATGAATCTCTAGACTCAATGAACCTCTCCACTCAAAAAGAGAATGTTGTAAACATTATAAGTGCCTAATACTAAAAGCCCAACATAAAAGTTGAAACATAAATTAATTCCTTTAATAGAAGTTGAAGTTCAAATTCCTTTTTTATTTATGTTCACGAAAGAAAATAGAAACTAACAATTTTATTAGAAGAAATGATATCCAAAGTTGCAAGGCTAGATGTACCACAAAGTATAGGATTAGAGCTCAATAACAAGACAAGATAACCAACAATTTCATTGGAAGAAATGATATCCAAAGTTGCAAGACTACATGTACCACAAAGTATAGGTTTAAAGGCTTATGACAAGACGAGATTTCTATCCCAATTTGCACATTACAAATATTATTGAGATTAGTTTATATCATTTTCTTTGGTTGCATATTTTTTAAGCACTTTTGGATTGGAGTTTAACTCAAGAACTTAGATATTATTTTACACACAAACAAAATTCAAATACTCAAAATTGATCTTTTTCTAACAACCATTAAATTGCATTCTTATTCTTCTTTCTCCCTTTATTTATTACCACAAAATGTATTCAAACGGCCCTCACATTCACATTCACATTCACATAAAACACCACAAAATGTAATGACCCCTCATTCACGTTCACATAAAATGTAATAACCCCTCATTCACGTTCACATAAGATAGTCTAGCGTCATAATCTTAATATGACTTAAAAATATTTGTGATTTCACTCTTATTTTAAAATTAGAAAAAGAACGAGTTATAAGTGAGTCTATTGTTTG
>JAXQQM020088318.1:0-33098 GCA_034641835.2 Pinus albicaulis
GAGGAAGGAAGAGAGAGGGGAGGAGAGAGGGAGGGATATAGAGATGGAGTTGGAGGGTGAGAGAGGGAGGGAAGAAGAAATACAAAGAGAGAGCAGAGAGTGAGAAGTGGAGAGAGAGAGGGAGTGACAAGGGAGAAATAGAGAGAGTATGTGTATGTTTGGGGGTGAGATAAAGAGAAAAATAAGGAGAGATGGATGGAATGGGGGGAGAAGGAGAGAGGCAGGGATATAGTAACATAGTTGGAGGGTGAAGAGAGGGAGAGAGAGGGAGATAGAGAGAGAGATAGATGTGGAAGAGAAAGGGATAGAGGGGAAGGAAGAGAGTGACGATGTGAGAGAGTGGAGAGGGAGGGAAAGAGAGATGGAGTTGCAGGGGGGTGAAAGGGAAGATGATTTCTTGCACTTGATGCATTGATTTCAGTGTGGACGGTGATTTCTAATGTAAAGTTTGATAGATCAAGAGTAATGTAAACTTTTGATATGGTGATTTCTAATCCAATTTGATTGCTTGCACTAGATGCATTGATATCAGTGTAGATGTTGGTTTCTAATCTTATTTTCTTACTTGCACTAAATGCATTGATTTCAGTGTAAGTACAGATAATATCAAACTCTGGATCCAGAGTAATGTATTTACATAGGGAGGAAGAAGTGCAGAGAGAGAGGGAGTGACAAGGGAGAAATAGAGGAGTATGTGTATGTTTGGGGGTGAGATAAAGAGAAAAATAAGGAGAGATGGAGGGAATGGGGGCAGAATGAGAGAGGGAGGGATATAGTAACATATTTGGAGGGTGAAGAGAGGGACAGAGAGGGAGATATAGAGAGAGATAGATGTGGGAGAGAAAGGGATAGAGGGGAAGGAAGAGAGAGAGGATGTGAGAGAGTGGAGAGAGGGAGGGAAAGAGAGATGGAGTTGGAGGGGGGAGAGAGGGAATATGATTTCTTGCACTCGATGCATTGATTTCAGTGTGGATGGTGATTTATAATCCTATTTTTCTTGCACTATATGCATTGATTTTAGTGTATATGTTGAGAGAGAGATAGAGTGTGTGTGTGTTTATTGGGGGAGGAAAGAGGATTGGAAGGCAGAGAGAGAGAGAGAGAGAGAGATAATTGGATTGCAAAGAGAGAGAGAGAGAGAGGAAAAGATATAGGAAGGTAGGAGAGGAAGGACAAGAGATAGGACATGAGAGAGAGGAAGAGAGTTATGGGGGAAGAGAGAAAATTGGAGGGCAAAGAAAGAGAGAGGGGGGGAGAGAGAGGAAGGACGAGAGAGAGGAGGAGAGAGGGAGGGAGATAGAAGGAGAGATGAAGTTGGAGTGGAAGAGAGGGAGGGAAGGAGGACAAGGGAGATGAAGTGACAAAGGAGATATGGAGAGAGTGTGTATATGTTTTCGGGTGAGATAAAGAGATAAAGAAGGAGATATGGAGAGAAGGAGAGAGGGAGGGATATAGTAACATAGTTTTAGGGTGAAGAGAGAGGGAGATATATATGTGGGAAATAAATGGAGAGAGAGGAAGGAAGAGGGAGGATGTGAAAGAGTGGAGAGATGGAGAGAAAGAGAGATGTAGTTCAAGGGGGGAGATAGGGAAGTAGATGGTGATTTATACTCCTATTTGATTGCTTGCACTAGATGCATTAATTTCAGTGTAGATGTTGATTTCAATGTAGAGGAGGAGATATGGAGGGAAAGAGAGATGTAGTTGGAGGGGGGAGAGAGGGAAGATGATTTCTTGCACTCAATGCATTGATTTCAGTGTGGATGGTGATTTCTAATCCTATTTTTCTTGCACTATATGCATTGATTTTAGTGTATATGTTGAGAGAGAGAGAGAGAGAGTAACATAGTTGGAGGGTGAAGAGAGAGGGAGATATATATGTGGGAAAGAAATGGAGAGAGAGGAAGGAAGAGGGAGGATGTGAGAGAGTGGAGATATGGAGGAAAAGAGAGATGTAGTTCAAGGGGGGAGATAGGGAAGTAGATGGTGATTTATAATCCTATTTGATTGCTTGCACTAGATGCATTGATATCAGTGTAGATGTTGGTTTCTAATACTATTTTATTACTTGCACTAGATCCATTGATTTCAATATAGATGTTGATTTCTAATCTTATTTGATTACTTGCATTAGATGCATTGATCTCAATGTAGATGTTGTTTTGTAATCTTATTTGATTGTTTGCATTAGGTGCATTGATTTCAGTGTAAGCACACAAAATTATTAACAATGTACATTAATATTTGTGTTATAGTAAATCAACCTATTAATATTGAAGAGAAAGAGAGACAGAGGTTTAGTACAATAGTTCAAGCTAAATATTTAAATGGTTTCTTTGCTGTGCCGTCTGAGAGCATTCTACGTTGCCCACTAAATCTCTAGAGCGGATCTGCTCAATATCCTCACCTGCGCTGCTCCTGTGCGAAGTGCGCTGCTCCTGTGTGAAGTGGATCCGTTTGTTGTAACATCTTTCAGCCAACTTTTAAAATTATTATTACAGCAATTAAATTTCCAAAAATATATAAGTTCCACATAGTTCTTAGCTTTCATATATGTAGGTAATAATCCCTTCTTTCATTATAGTTTACTTCACTGCCATATCCAAGATATCTCTTTAAGTCACTATTTTCTCATCAGAGATTTCTGACAATATATTCAGTTATGCTACTATGTAATTATAACAGTTTTGAATAAGAAATTCAACAATGTACAGATATTTTCGTTTACCAAATTGCCCCAATTCCTGCATGAACTTGTCAGACCTGGAAGCTTTCAAAATTTGCATCAGAATACTCTGGCATGGTTTATCTTTGTGTAGTTTCAGGTGCCTTATGTCAGTAATACTGCATTTGAAAATTTGAGTTCCATAGACTATAATAACATCCAGGTTCGTTTGAGCTTTTTATCTCTCGGCAATGGTGGTGTCATATTGTCACTTTGTGTACATGGAGTTTAAGGAATACTGGAAGCCGGAATGCTGTTTTGGTAAAATTGTTATCACTGTAGATTTAGCCCGGACAACTATCTTTCAAATGAACAGATGACAAAATAATGGTACTGCTCCTGACATGAAATGAAGGATCAAAGGATTTGTATTAACTGAGAAAAAAGAATACTAAATTATAGTACAAAACAGACACTCTGTCTACTGTTTAGTGTAGCAGCAGCTGTTTTAAGTGCAGATTAACTCTCTGTAGCAGGATTTTACATCATGATTTTTCACATTCATGATACTTTATATGTGACAGAGCACACTGTGTAACACAAGGTAGATACTAAGGAAGAATAGACATCCTACAAACAAAACATCTCCAGCCAAGGAAGAATAGACATCTAACGAAGACATCTCCAGCCAAATAACTAACTTGATGGTATAGAGTTAGTATCTGTATCCTTTCAGCCACTGTATATGGTACTGGATAACTAGAAATCATAAATTGAATTACTAAATGCATAAGCAATCCATGAATAAACACAGAGAGTTACTTTTTCAGTAATTTATACGCGGACCAGAGTACGTGAAATGAATGGATGATGATACATGCTGCCTTTTCCTGAGGTAAGCCACTCTCTAGATCATATAAAAAGCAAACCACATTTTGCAACATTATATATTATAATAAGATATCCATTTAACACTGATCAGAACAGATATTCTAGAAGCATTTATATCAAAAGTGAAAAGTAGTATACAGATAAAAATTTAAATTTAAATCAAAACTGCATTAAATTAGACATTTGTGGAGGAAAAATAAAATTACAATCGAGTTAAGTTAAGAAAAATCAATAAATGCTGCATCACTTCTCTGCACTTCTCTGCTATAGACATTATTTATAACCAAAGTTTACATTTTGAAGTGAGGCTAGTTAAGTGGAAACCAATCCATAGTATATGACTGAATGTCTATAGTGCAAATACATTTCTTGTCTGTCCACCCATTACATGAGATCTAATGGCAAAAGAGTTTGAATGAAGTGAGGCTGCTTCTTTCTTTTCTAAATTCCACATATGCACTCTCATTCATACATAGCATTCAAATAAATACGTTGGGAGGTCATTGAAAGACTTAAGTATTAATATTGTAATGAAAGTAAGATTTTGATGAACAATGTTGGGAATATCTATTGTTACCTACTATAATGTTATGTTTTGTGATTTATGTATTGTTAAACTTTTATTATGTATTATTTTGAAGTTCTCAAAGTTCACAATCAACATGCTATACATTTTATGAGTTTTTTATTTGTTCTCAATTTGTATTAATTTTTTACGAGAAGACTGAATATCATTGGTAATTTTGTGAAATGGTTTGTAGTGCAAAAGCTTGTTCAAACATAAATTGATGTAGCAATTTGAATTTATAGAAGGAATTGCAAAATATTAGTGCAACATATTGGAAAATCATGATGGGCTCCCCTTTTTTCCACTTTTCTTTTTCCCATTAAACGTCGAAGGACCAAGTTCTAGCAACTTGAATAAGTAGCAATGCTTTCAGAGCAAGTGGCCATTTCTTGTATCTGTTGATGAAGCTAGTTGTTGAAAGTGAGTTGTTTGCATTACATGCAACATGGCTAAAATATTTCTATGAATGACTATCAACTGTTTGGGATTGTCTTTGCAACATATGGCATGTCTTTTGTGCAGATATGTCATATGTCACATTCACCAATTATTTATGTAAATAAATTTCACCTTGCAAAGTTACAACAAGATCTTGTGGAGCCATAACATGGGAAATTTTGGTTGTCATATAGTCAGATAACATTTTGATTTTTCTTTTCTTTTGTATACATACTTTGAAATATACTTTAGTATGATGTGATGAAAGAGAATTTGTTGGCAGTCAACATTAGCTCGCTTTGAAAGTATGCAATTGTTTTGGATGTTTAACTTATCATTATTTCAAGGAAGGTTGCATGTTTTATGTCTATGGTTGTCTATAAACGTAGTAGATGTAACATGTAACTCCCTTGTCTATTGTGTGGATATGTCATTTGTTACATTCACCAATAATTTATGTAAATAACTTTCACATCACAACTACAATAAGATCTCGTGGAGCCACAACATGGGAGATTTTGGTTAGCATATAGGGATTCTTTTTTATTTTGTTTTTAATGTGTACTTTGAAATATACTTCAGTACAATGCGATGAGAGAGAATATGTTGACAATCAACATTGCCTCCCTAGATTGAAAGTATGCCATTGTTGTGGATGCTTAACTTATCATCATTTCAAGCAAGGCTACATGTTTACACCTATGCTTGTTAATGAACATGGTAGATGTAACATGTAACTCCCATGGAATTTTATATTGACATTCAAGGGTGGACCATTTATTTCACATACATGAACATAACTAGTTCCTCATAATGTGAAATTTCTTGTTCGGCTTAGTAGATATCGATCATCATGAATTGAGCAATGGACTTGGAGATTCCTTTAGTGGCTATCTAGTGGATTCCAACATCTAATGATATTTATCAAAGAATTCCTTTGTAACATTCACATAAATTAAGTTCTTCCAGTGGAGTGTGTCCATATTAGGTGCATTTTCCAACCAAATGAAACCATAAATATGGGCAACCCCATTATGTTATCATTTGTACCAATGGGAAGCAATGTTTATGAGAAGATGTGTGTGGGGGCAAGTGTTGTAGTGAAGGAAAGGCAAAAATTAACACTAAATGTTTGACCTATATCAATATTCATTTGTGTGGAGGAGATTTTGTAACACTTCTTCACAGAAGATTGTGAATTTTGTGGTGTGTGTATAAATATGTCATATGGAAGTTTGTGACAATGTTTTGAATTTCTAGAACAATGTTCCTTGTTTGCAATGGATGGAGGTTTGTTGGGCATGACCTTGTGTAAATTATACAATTTGACTCTACTGCAATAGTGTAAAGAACAATTGTGGGTAGTGTATTGTGTGATCATATTTTTTAGTTCATTTCTAGATTTTTTTCACAAAGAGCTAAGCCAAAATGCACAACTCCTTTTTCAAATTTTGTCTTAAATAAGTGTTGAAGGTGACGGCTTAGGTTTGCAATTTTTGTCAACAACTTGTCCTTGATGTATTTCTTCAAAAATACATTTCTTGTTTCCAAGTTGAGATGACACATCATAAGGTTGTTTGAGAAATAATGAAATCTATGATGCCTACCAATTCTATTATCATGGTATTTCAACAGGTGCAAAGCATGATCTTATGTTTCAATGTCTTTGATTCATGGTTGATTGAGCATGGAAGCCATTATTGGGAAGATAATGGGGAAGACATTGGAAAAGATCCCTTAAAACAAGCCAATAAGGGGTTATTCAAAGGAATTTGCGAATTTTATATTTGTAGATTACAAGTAGTTCCCAATTTATTCTACTTCTCTTTACACATTCAAGGGTGTTGTTGCAATAGATTATGGTTTTTGGTCTTGTCTATAATATATTTTTTCCATGGTTTTTGCTACAATAGATTAGTCCTTATTGTTGTAAAATCTAGTAGGTCCAATGAATGGACTCATTGGACAAGGGTCAGACCCTATGGAAACAATGAGGGAAGGTTGCCACTGTCACCCCAATGACCTTCCTCTTTTTTTTTTTAGTGGGATTTCAACCACAAGGGAGGCTTACTTATGCCACCTACAAGCTATTCTACTACTATGAATCAAGGTGAAAGTGTAGAAATTAAGTGTAGATTCAATACTGCTCATGGAATGTTCTAAAACATACAACTCAAATATACTCTACTCATTTGCAGAAAGAAATTCATGATTGAGAAGCTATATCAAAAGCATGCATCATAATTTAACACACATACACGAGGATATATATAGGGGAAAACCATTGCTCAAAACCCCTTCCTATATGTGTTACATTAATCAGAAAATAGAGAAGCAATACAATGCTTGCACAAGCATGAGCAATCTCTGCACAAGTATAATCTATCTCACTTCCTCAAAACCTGACTCTAGCCAACACATAACCAATTTTGATGTCTGCCAAGGTCTTATTTCCTTGTGTTGTATCTTAAGGAATTAACCCCCAATTAATTAGGGAAATCCCCATCGAGAACTACACAATCCCTATAGGTACTTCTCTGACTGCATGCATCGCCTGTAAAACTTAGATAATTATACAACTGATAGTAAGTTGTCATTGAAATCCAATCTCAACTAGATAACTCAAATTTCATGCATGCATGAGTTAATTATTAGCTGATTGATCAGTTATCTGGTTGAACACTGAAGTTGCACCCATTGGTAGACCTCCAACTAGTTCCTCCAATAGTTAGAACTAGTTTAACTAACTTTAACTCAATTTAACTGAATTAAATTGTTACAACCAAAATTAAACTCAACCTAAGCTCCTAAAATTTTATGAATCATTGTACACAATTCAATTTAATCCCACAACTTGAATTAACTATAACTAAGCTAACTGAGTGAGAACAACTTAGTTAACTCATTTAAGTTGTCTTGTAATGTAGAATTTCGATTTTCTCCTAATTTAATTCAATGGAAACTAAATCATGATTTTCTTATTTCCATTTTTCAACACTCCCACCCAGCAAGAAATGGATTATCAAATACCCCAATCCTGTCTCTATGGAACTTGAATTTTCCTCTTGACAAATCCTTTGTCAAAATATCTGCATCTTGTTCCTTTGTAGGAATGTATTCCAACAACATGATCTGCCTCTGCACACAATCTCGTAGATGGTGATACTAGATGTCGATATGCTTGGATCGATCATGAAAAACTGGATTCTCAGAGAGTTTGATACAACTCTGATTGTCACAATAAATCACACTGGGATCTACCATCTCGCAAATAACCCAACAATAATCTTCCTCATCTAGATAACTTCACAAGTTTCTTGACTAGTTTCCATGTACTCTACTTTTGTTGAACTGAGTGCAGCTGATCTTTGCTTCCTATTGTACCAAAAAAATGTTGCTAACCCAATACTGAAAACTCATCCTGAAGTGCTCTTTTGATCTGTTGGAATACCCCCGCAATATGCATCTTTAAGCCTTTCAACTTCACTCCCTTTTTCCTTCTGTAACAATGACCATACTAAGTAGTGCCTTTGAGGTATCACAACACATGTTTGGTTTCCTTCCAATATATTTTGGTTGGCTTCATCATTGCTTGACTAAATTGGTTAACCTCATAACACATTTTTGGTCGTGTGTTCACCAAATACATGAGTGAACCTACAAGCTTCCTATAAATAGTGGCATCCACTTCCTCACCTGAAGTGGCATCCTCCTTTCTCTAACTGTCTACTAGAGGAGTGTCCATGGGTTTGCTACTCTCCATGTGGAACTTCTTTAGTATCTCGTTGGCATACTTTCCCTGAGAGACAAACAGTTCACCATGTCCTTGTCATATTTCCAAACCAAGGAAATAATGCATGAGTCCCATGTCCTTCATCTCAAATTCTCTTGCAAAATCTTCTTTGCAATATTTGATCAAATTCTCATGGTTAAAATCAAATCATCGACATATACTACTATAATCAACAATTTACCTTCAACAATAATATGGTAAATATTTTCATTTGCTTCACTTTTGGTGAATCCCAACTTGGTGAAATAGTTTTCGATCCTAGTGTACCAAGCAGGGGGTGCTTGTTTCAATCCATACAATGCTCGGTTGAGTCAACACACATGTGAATCTCTGTTAAGGGACTCAAATCTTTCTGGTTGTTCAATGTACACCTCCTCGTGAATCACTCCTTTGAGTAATGTTGTCCTCATATCCATCTGATGTACCTTCCATCCCATCTCCGCTGTAAGTGCTAGAATTGATACGATAGAATAATACCTTGCTACTAGAGCAAAGGTCTCCTCGTAATCAATTCCCTCCACTTGAGATAACCCCTTGGCCAAAAATTTGGCCTTATGTTTCTTGATGCTTCCATTTGCTGCTTGCTTCACCTTGAAGATCCACCTTGAACCTACCAATGACTTGTTCTTTGGTCTTGGGACCACTTCCAAAACACTATTTCTGACTATGGAATCATATTCCTCTACCATGGGATCAAACCATACTGGCTTCTACACTGCTTCCTTGAATGAGGATGGTTCTGTCTTAACTAGCTTACTCATCAGAGCCATGTACCCAATTTACCGATCTAGTGACCTCCTCTGCATGTGCTGTGATGTGGACATTCCCACATTCTCTCTAGCATCATGCAATAATATTTCAGCTTCCCTGGTGTGCTTCCTTGCTTCTCTATATGTCTCTGCATGATTGGGTGCCTCCAATCTCAGCTCCTTTGCTTGTGGCTGCTCCACAACATCCCGAGGTTCTTCCTTTGGAGCCAAAATCTAGTCATATGAATACAACTGAATCTCCGTCTGAAGGGAACACCTCATTGCCTTCTCTTCATTGAACTTCACATCTCTACTAACAACTTTCATCTTGTGAGATGACAGGTACACCTGATAGTTTTGAGGTGCATCAATGTACCATATTCCCAACTCTGATGTCATCTCTATTTTTTTCCTCGCATCCTTGGAAACATGAAATAAAACTGATGAACCAAATATCTTGAAGTGTGAAACATCTAGTTTCTTCCTTGGAAAAGATTCTTCTAGTGTACTCATCCCGAGAATCCAATGAGGACTCATGTTTTGCACACATACCACTATGTTTCATGCTTCGACCCACGAGTACAACGGTAAGCCCCGATCATGCAACATTGCCCCTGTATCTCCCACAATATTTCTATTTTTCCTCTCAACCACCCCATTCTGCTGTGGGTTATGGGATTCTATTAACTCCCGTCAAATGTCTTCCTTTGCACAAAAGTTCTTAAACTCATTCGACAAATATTCTCCACCATTATTTCTCCCAAAAGCCTTCACTTTCATGTCAATTTCTTTCTCAACAAGTGATTTAAATTCAATTTTTTTCGAGAATATATGGTCTTTCTTCTTCATGAAGAAAATCCATCACTTATGTGAGAAATCATCTACAAATATAACATAATACATGTGCTTGGTCGTGGAGTCTGTCGAGAAAGATCCACACACATATGAGTGAACTATTTCGAGGACTGCTTAAAATCTACTATCCTTATCATGAAAGGTGGCTTTGTTGTACTTCCCTATTGTACACCCTTTGTATGTATCTCGCTGCTCTAGTGCACCCTTGTGATGTCTTGTAAAAATATGTTGCATGATCTTCAAATCTCCATGGTGCAAATGACCAAGTCTCTTATGTCATAATTCATCGATGTCTCGGCTCTACACCTTTTCTGCTTTCGTGCTCAATGTCACACAATTTTCTTCATCCAATTTGTATAGGTTCTTCACTCGAACCCCAATCTTCTTCACTTGTCCCATGGAAATGTGTTTAAGGAAAGCCTTCCCTTTGTTAAATATCACATCGTAGCCACGATCTTCCAACATAGCAACTGAAACTAAATTCTTCTTCAAACCTGGAACATACATGATGTTGGGTTGTATTAATCACTATTAAACGACTAAAACAGTACACAAATTATCAATCCATGAACATCGTTTATTTCAATGACAGTTGCACTGTCTGTGCCGATACACCCAACCAGAAGCAATTCCAAAGAAAATAAATCGTTGCTGAAGTAAATGCTGGAAGGAAATCACTCATGTAGAAATAAAATGATCTAAAATATTGTAATCACACCTCAATTAATCTGTCCTAGCGCCACACAACAATTACCCAGCTGGTATCTCTGATCTCATATGTGTAACATCATATAAAACATTGGAATTGATGCAGATCTATTCACAGCTGAAACAACAACACTTCCACTGATACATAAACAAAATAAGAAATAGATATATACACAACTAGCTTAACCGCTGCAATCCCCGCCAAAGAGGAGAGCCCTTCCTCCCTAGCAGGGCATATGAAAAGAGAGAACTTAACGGAAACTAAATCAGATAATGCATGTAACAACAACACAATATTTCTGTATTATGATGATTGAAAGTTACAGAGTCAAGATGATCATCCCCTCCACTCTGATTTGTGTCATTTAAATATAAAAGATACATAGGGGAAATTTTCAACCAATTTATTACAAAATCTAAGAGATCTTTCCACCATGATTCAGTTGTAACAAATCGAATCTGATTATTACAATTGAGGAAATTTGGAAATGGTCACAACAGAGAATCTGCAAATTCTAAGAACCTTGTGTTTCTCCCAATGAAGACCGAATTTTAGAAAATTGCTGATGCACAAACTAATTTGGTCCATTTTTCACAAAACCCATGTCTCGGATTTTCAATATTCTTCTTCGTTTGCCCGAAATGTCCAATGAAAAACTGTCACTTGTTATTCAAGCGAATTTCTGAGTTGGAATATTTAATTATGAACTGAAGTTCGAATTTGAAATCTAAAAGAGATCTTGGAGGCTAAAATCACGAGTTATAACAAATTAATTAAATAAACTATCATTTACAAAATAATTCATAATAATATTCAATTTATTAAAAATAAAGGAGAATAAATATTACTTATCCATAAGAGCATAAATAATTATAAAATGGGATTAAATGATAAATTGTGATAAATAATGTGATAAAAGAATGGTAAGAATTGATGAAATATATGTTAAGAAATGGTAATAAGAATGACAATTTAGCAACCCAACATCTCCCCCAAACTGAACATGTTGCATGTCCTCATGCAACCCAATGCCTTTGTATTAACCAAGTTGTAGTACAATAATCAAAATGTCACCCTAGTGCATGATCTTGATGGAAAAGAAGGCTTCTTCCCCAAACGCTTCCTTAAATTTTTTTTTATATTTACTTTCAACCATATGTATATGATGTTGTAACAAAGTATGATACAAGTCAAAACAAACTTCATTACAAACCAGATTTTGCTGAAATTTTGTAAGCAAAGTTATATTATATCAATGCTTCTCTAAAAATCAAATCAATGCAATGAACATATTTCAATATGTCAGCAAAAGGGTTGTAGGTAGTAATGCATGATTTTTTTGGAATTTACAAATTGGTTTAGCTTAAAAAAAAATTAGGGTTTAATGATACCTCTTTGTTGTCCAAAAAAAAATCACAAGAATCCAGTTGATAGTTTTAAGAATATACACAAATCAATTTTGGGATTTTATACCTTAAATGAGGAAGAAATGAGAAATATTCATCATGCATAGCAACCCTTCCTCTCCCCCAAACTGAATGTGTTGCATGTCCTCATACAACCCTAGAAAACAAATTGAGGCGGTTGCTACAATCATGGCTGAAATCTTTGTTTGGTATATAACAACATAGAATAAAAGATATTTTGAGAATGAATAAGGAGATTGATGGATGGTAAAGAATATTAATGGCATGTTCATGATAATGAAATTAACACTCCCCCAAACTGAAATATTTTGTGTTTTTGAAAAATGGGAAGTGGTAAAGAAGGGAATAATGGTTCAAAAATATGGGTGAATAATGCTCAATGGTTTTTCATGACATTCTCCTAAACTTTTAATAAATCAAAAACTTATGTTGTTTTACCTCAAGTTTTACCTCTGTAAAAATGTGGAATGACATTTATGGATTGACATTTTTCGAAGCTGACGCAAGCTGAAAAAATGGGAAGTGGTAAAGAAGGGGAAATAATGGTTCAAAAATATGGGTGAATAATGTTCAATAGTTTTTCATGACATTCTCTTAAAATTTTAATAAATCAAGAACTTATGTTGTTTTACCTCAAGTTTTACCTCCGTAAAGATGTGGAATGAAATTTATGGATTGACATTTGTTGAAGCTGATGCAGGCTGAGCTGATGCTGAAAGTGATGCGGAAGTTGGAAGCCATGCAAGCTGAAAAAAGTAATCAGAAAGTGTAGCAGTGTTTCCTTCCACCAAACTAATTAGTTTCCTCATCATTTATACAACTTCTCATGAGTATCCTTAATCAGTGATTCATCACCTCAATTACCTCATTACATATAAAAGTGACATAATCATATTATGAATGGCATGGGATAATAATGGATAAGAAGGGAAAAGATGCATTCCCTATACCCATAAGCTTTGGTTGTTATGAGCACAGAAATTATGCTTCTCAAGGTCTATCTAATTACCTGAGATTCAAAATTAGAATTAGGCCTCTTTATTCCACGTCAAAACAGTAGTGGTGTTGTTAAGCTATGAATAAATGGTGATTGATTGGGCAAAGCAACTATCTTTGGTTAAAGATATGATACTTGTAGAATAAAGGAATGATGGATTAGATGATACAAAATGTCAACTATCAAATATCCTAAAAGTTTCATCCCTCACATGTAAAGTAAATATTTATAACTCAATAATAGATATAAACCATAACCACCATCATCTAAGAACTGATTAAATATTACCCCATGAACCATGAGTTTTGGAAAATCTTGTATATGCAACAGTCAGCTTTATCAGAAATTGTCTTTGAGAAAACAAGGTAATCAAGTAGATTATACTATTAAATTAACTTCTATACCATATGCATAGCCACTGTTGCCAGCAGATGTCAATAGCCTCGACAGGGATGCCTTTTTAACCCATTTGAGATGCCAGTGTCCCATCTATTAGAAATAGGTACATAGTTACAAAAGGTCTTTCAATTTACTTTGATGTCAACTGAAGATCATTGTTCTGGTGTGGTAAATAGTTAATAACAATGCCATTCACGTGAGCTAACAAAAGTGAAAAAGTCGACTCGTGATGAGACCTCTTGTCCTTCAGTTTTATGACCGAAGGCCATTACCTTGGCTTGGTGACTAGCAATGGTAATTTCACTTTATTATGACCCATGATCATGGTAGATCGGCTCGTGATGAGACCTCCTATCCTCTAGTTGACTATTTATGTTTAGAATTCAACTATGGTTATTGTTAATCAATAAAAGATTATTTAATAGATGGGGTGGCAGGTTAGCTCCTTAAGAGCTAGGGATGGCGTAAAAAGTTGTATAGTAACTATTTTAAACTTTGATTGTTTTGCTTCTCAAAAACTAATAACCTTCAAATCACTGCTGATAAATATATTTTTCAATTCTGAGATTGGGGTTGAAGAAAAGTTTAGTAGATAATGGCGGAAATATTTAAATACAATTTTGTGGTCATCATCATAAATTTTACAAGAACAGGGACTTGACCCATTAAGAAAGTTGAAAGCTGGCATGAGGAAATAATCTTTGTATAATTGTTCCTTAGAAATAAGATTATGTTAATAGATAAACAAAGAAAAATTGACTACCCAATCATTATGTCAAAGAGGGCCTAGACCATTGACAGTATTTCCCATTCACCAAAGAGAAAAACAAATCAGAAATACCTTCATATGTTGAATTCAATGTGAAAATTGGTCAACAACAATAGTTGTGTTGTGGTAAAAACAACCATGACTTAGGTAATAACAGGGGAAGGGAAAAAAAGAACGATGTTAGGAAGGTGACATGAGGAGGATTAGTCACTTTGCAAAATAATGAGGAATTAAGAGTGAATCATTCCTAACAAGACTTACCATGATATGAAATCATATTTGGTCATGTCATAAGTAAAATACTAATGAAATCCACGAAGTCGGTCGAGGACATACCTAGCAACTTACCTTGACGAAGTAACAACACTAGAGGAGTAGCAGCACCAAGTACTTAGAAAAATATTACCATGGAGTAACATCAAAAGAGGAGTAACAACATTAGACACTCAAAAAATTTCCTGGAGTAACAACACCGGATACTAGAAAATTTTTCAGAGTAACAACACCGGAGGAGTAATAGCAGTGATGGAGTAACAACACTAATAGTGTAACAGCAGTGACGGTGTAACAGCACTAACAGTGTAACAACAGTGACGGTGTAACAACACTGACAGTGTAACAACAGTGATGGTGTAACAGCAGTGACAGAGTCATAGCAGTGACAAAGTCACAGCAGTAATGGAGTAATAGCACTGACTGTGTAACAGCAGTGACGGAGTCACATCAGTAATGGAGTAACAACACTGACGGTGTAACAGCAGTGACAGAGTAACAACACTGACGGTGTAACAACACTGACGGTGTAACAACAGTAATGGAGTAATAGCACTGACGGTGTAACATCATCCAACACTTAGAAAAATTTTCCGGAGTAACAGCATCATGAAACTTAAGAACTCGCTTCTTTTATTTTGAGAACAAAACAAAAATGTGACCTTGAAGTGAACAATACCTGAAACACAAAATCATAAGATAAATCAAAAAATAAACGACTCTTTATTGAAAACCAATAAATAAATAAATAAATTAGGTTACAATGGTTATGATTTTTGTTGCAGCAATGTTGTTTGTGAATGGTGAATGAATGGAAAAATGTTTTTTTCAGAAATGACTTAGATCTTCAAATGGAAATCAATTCCTCATTTCTCATGTTATAAATCTGTTAAGTGATGAAAAGTGCTCGTGTTGTTTTCTCCGTGTGAGGAAACGTCTTTGAAAATGTTCTCATTTCATTATCATTGTCTTCAAAAATCACTTATTCATAAATTGACCTCATTTATTCTCCTGAGACCTGCAAAAAAACGAGAATCTACCTACAATAAAACATAAAATCATGGAAGAAGAGAGATCCCTGGGCTCTCCCAATTCAAGGCATATGCAAAAAAAAAAAAACACAAGTAGTTACTCTGTAAAACAAATCCACAGGAAGATAAACAAAGAAAACTAATTTATTACCCGCGGTAGAGTGGTGGCCAACCATACTAACCAGTGGTGTTTCAATCATAAATTCTTTGTTTTTCGTCCGATTTGAGCGATTCCAAATCAAAATGAAAGTGAATTAAGAGATATGTCTCCAATAGAAACAGGTTTTAAAAATTCCATGTAATAGTATGTTAAATTTGCTTAGAACAACCTGCATAACAGAGTCATTTTCGATTTTCCCGCTCATACCAACAATTGATTTTTTAAGCATAACTTTTTCATTTGATGACGGATTGAACTGATTAAAATTTAAGATTTAATTATATTCATTTAGCTATCTCCAATAGTAACATGTTTTTAATGAAAGAAGAATTGATGGGTCAAATATGCTAGTGAACAGATGGGAAAACAGAGTTTCAAGAGTGCTTATTTACGATAAACAGTCAATATTGTGGTCCTAACTTTCTCATAAAATATCGAAAAAAGTTATTCAAGTTGCATTATAAACTAGATTCATAGGGGAATATCCCATAGAAACAAGTTTCTAAAATCTAGTCATTTAGGCCTCCAAAACTGACTGTCCCAACTCTGTTCCTGAGTTGCCTACTAGACATCCTGTCATTGTTTTGGTCATAACTTTTTCGTTTCAAATCCAAATCAAGTGATTAAAATTGGGTTAGAAAGTAGACATAAAGGGATATATAGGATAGAAACAGGTGTTGAAAATATGCCCATTTGGTCCCTCAAAACATGACTGTCCCGATTCTTTTTCCAGAATTTTCATCAAGCCTGCAAGCCATAAGATATGATAATCAAGGATTTTTCCAAGAAAGTAATCAAAATGAATATGAGTGTTTGTAGAAATTTCATTTTCCAATATAACACATCTACATACATAAATAAATTTGAATATTGATCACCTATGTCAAGTTTCACAGCATGTTGCAACCAAAACAACTATTTTTAGATATAAAGAAATTTATTTATTTATGTCTTCATTTATTCTATTCTCTACACTACACTATTCTACCTTGAAAAATAACATATAATTATGTGTAGGAGTACCTCCAAGGAAGCCATTTTCAAAATAGGGCTTCAAGTATGCACATACCCATAATTGAAAGATGTATGCTAATAAGTACTAGGGTATGAGAGACCAACTTCCCTGTTAAGGATTGTGCCAAGAATTGTTGAAGTATGGAGTGATGTTGTGAGCAAACAACGGAGTGAAACTAGTCTTCAATATAGTCTTTATTTCCCATAGTTTTTATATCGTGAAGTTCTTTGACTGGATTCCATTGTGTTGATGCTTTGTTCCTTGACCTCATCTCATGAATTTTGGGAGCTTTTTAGAGTGGGGGGTGTTTGTGGATTTTTCTATCGTCCTACTAGCACACATGACCCTATGTATATCAATTCATCCTATAAGTGCTTTAGTTTCTACAGCAGTGAACCTGCCCAATTTTGTTAGAGTGATGCGCAGGTTCTTACCTCTCGTATTACCGCCCAACGACTTTATAGTTGAAGACACCCAAAAGAAAAAACAAAAAAATTCAAACTTCTAAGTGTCCCAGCAAGAAATTAGTGAGCCCGCTCAAGTTTGTTAGAGTGATGCGTAGGTTCTTACCTCTCGTCTTACTGCCCGACAATTATGTCACTAGAGACACTCGAAGAAAAAAACAAAATGCTCAGAAATTAACTCTCCTAAGTGTACCAGCAAGACATTGGTGAGCCTGCTCAAGTTTGTTAGAGCGTTGTGCAGGTTCTTACCTCTCGTCTCACTGCCTAGAAATTGTGTCGCTGGAGATACTCTATGAAAACACATGGAAATTGCACTTCTACGAAACAAATCTGATTGATTAGATCGTCACTGCCATCCCCGGAAACGATGCCAAAAATGTTGGGCTATATTAATCACAATTAAATAACTAAAACAATACACAAAAACTATCAATCCAGGGACGTATTTTATTTCAATGACAGCTGCACTGTCTGTGCTGATACACCCAACCAGAAGCAATTCCAAAGAAAAGAAATCGTTTCTGAAGTAAATGTTGGAAGGAAATCACTCATGCAGAAATAAAATGATCTACAAGACTGTAATCACACCTGAATTAATCTGTCCTTGCGCGCCACACAAAAATTACCCATCTGATATCTCTGATCTCATATGTGTAACATCATATAAAACATTGTAATTGAAGCAGATCTATTCACAGTTGAAATAGAAGCAACATCACTTCCACTGATACATAAAAAAAATAAGAAATAGATATATACATAACTACCTTAACCGCTGAAATACCCGCTAAAGAGGAGGGCCCTTCCTCCCTAGCAGGGCGCAGGAAGAGAGAGAACTTAACAGAAACTAAATCAGATAATGCATGTAACAACAACACAATATTTCAGTATTATGAGGATTGAAAGTTACAAAGTCAATATGATCATCCCCTCCCCTCTGATTTGTGTCCTTTAAATATACAAGATACAAAAGGGAAATTTTCAACCAATTGATTACAAAATCTAAGAGATCTTTCCACCATGATTCAGCTGTAACAAATCGAATCTGATTATTACAATTGAGGAAATTTGGAAAATGGCCACAACAGAAAATCTATGAATATGTCCTTCGAAGAACCTTGTGTTTCTCCCAATGAAGACCAAATTTTGGAAAACTGCTCATACACAAACTAATTTGGTCTGTTTTGCACAAAAACCATGTCTCGGATTTTCAATATTCTTCTTCGTTTGCCCGAAAGTTCCAACACAAAACTGTCACTTGTTATTCCAGCGAATTTCTGAGTTGGAATATTTAATTATGAACTGAAGATTGAATTTGCAATCTGAAAGAGATATTGGAGGCTAAAATCGCGAGTTATAAAAAATTCATTAAATAAACCATCATTTACAAAATAATTCATAATAATATTCAATTTATTAAAAATAAAGGAGAATAAATATTACTTATCCATAAGAGCATAAATAATTATAAAATGGGATTAAATGATAAATTATGATAAATAATTTGATAAAAGAATGGTAGGAATGGATGAAATAAATGTTAAGAAATGGTAATAAGAATGAAAATTTAGTGACCCAACACATGACATCTCTTAATTTAAGAGGGGAGCCAAACTCCCTCTGAAAAGTAAATTTACTAATACTGGTCGTGTTATATCTTCCATCATCTCTCATTTCGATGTGCATATGGAGGTCTTTCTCCTCCAAGTCACTGAAAAATTATTTGTTTCCCATCATATGGAATGAGGCTCCACTATCCAGATACCACATACTACCCATCACCTATGTCACCATGCATGCAATAAGGGTGAAATCCAACTCAATTTGTGAAGCTAAACTACCACTCCTCCTGAGATCTTATTGTTTTATATGAAATTGATTGTTAGTTATTGTTGTGCTAATATCAATTTCGGATTTATAATGAAAGTGCTTATGTTTGCTTCTTGTACAAGGGTTTATACATGTTCTCATGATTGATAAAAAAATAAACTTGATGAGATTAAGTGTCATTCATGAACATAAAATCATGGAAACTAAATACTGAACAGTAAACACAAACAACTGAGTCAAATACACATGGTTTTGATGAAGGAGTTCGCCCCTCTTGGGCTACATCTCTTTGGTCTAGCTTCCATGGCATGGGCCTTTGTATTAGCTTCAATTTCGCAAAAGTGATGTTTACAGTCTACTATTGCCTCTGCAACTTGCTCCAATGGCTCCAAAACATCAAAATCTACCAAGAATGACTCTTCCTAAGCCAAAATTGGTCGAAAATTGCCTCAGTTATGGAAAAAACCAATTTTCCTACAATTTTACCTCCAAATCTGGAAACTGGCTAGATAACTCCACTAAAACTAGAGCTCCGTTGCATTTGGAAAATTCCACCAACTTTGCTGCCATGTTAATCGTGCCATTAGCTTAAGATAAGCACATATTAAGTGTTAATAAATTTGGAGTTAGCGCTAAGCGCGATTAACTCTTAAATGTGGGTTAGGTTGGCTTAATCCCGGATTAGTGGCATATAATCATGTTTAACAATTTGAATGTTCTCCACTCTCGAGCATATGGGAGGGGGATGGCCCGCAAGGCTGGCCCCCTTTGGACCCCCAACTCTGGCGCATATAAACCTTAAGTATAAGCAAGATCCTTATGGGTTAAGACCCATGGTGTATGGTATGATGGTTGGTGTTGGCACTTGTATGGGGGAGGTTGCGGGGTCGACCTGACCTCTGCCCCTCCTCGGTCATAAAATTTTGTTGAACGCGGAACCTTAATACTTGAACATTGGATATAAATAATGCACCCATTGACTTTGGTTATAAAACATGCATTCGACCTTGGTTATAAAATAATGTGCCATACTTCAATGCCATGGGGGAGGGCACGTGGCATCCCCTGGTTGCTCCATGTGTCCCTTCTCCATTAGCTCAATTTCACCATAATTAAAAAATGATAATGCACCCATATAGTTAAAATTTCAACCTTAGAATAGGAAGAAAATTTCAATTTCCCAAGAAACATTGGTGAATCTGACTGTGACGCTTGTCACAGTGTCATTGGATGAAAATTGAAGAATATTCCCTGAATATTCCTAAGGTGCTGACTGCATTGCCAAGTCATCAGTCTGTCACTGTTCTACACATTTTTTACATGTTTGAGAAAATGAACAGCAGATCATAACTTACTCATACGAACTCGGATTTTGATGAAACAAGTTGTGTTGGAATCCTGGTGATGAGCCCTATCCGGTCATTATGGTTTGGAGAATTTCTAAGAACTTTCATTTTTGAGCTAAATACTGAGTCTCTGATCATTCCTCCCCATTAGAATCCTTTCAGACCCCAAAATATGCTACGATTTATTCAACAAGTGAGGGTACAACTCCCTCACCCTTTCACTCTCCATCCATTTGGCCCTGGAAGGATTTTGTCCCTTGAGTCCCACTCTAAGGTTTACGACATTCCCTGTCCTTGAAGTTCTTGTTCTTCTGCCATGTATGATATCTTGCTGAAGTTCATCAAGATATTCTAGCGAGAAACCATCTATTGATGGCAGCTGACCATGCTCTCCTTGATCATAAATTAAAGGAGGCTCAAACAATCTCAAATTCTCAACATTAACGACAGAATATATTTGCACATAAGGAGGAAAATCTAGCTTAAATGCATTCTTACCAATATTTTCCAGAATTTTAAATGGACCATAACGGATTGGCTTAATTTTTTTACCTTCCCCTTGCAATATTTCTTTGCTGATATATAACCAAACTTCATCTCCAACCTGGAATTTGTGATCAACATGGTGTTTATCATGCCTTGCCTTGTAGCTGCTTTGACTCTTTTCAAGTTGTTCTTGCACTGTGTAATGTACCAACTGAATTTTCTCAATGAGTTTCCTTGCCTTGTCTATGTCACTATGACCATCTATAGCGACATATTTCTCAAAGATGAAGTCCAAAGGCGATCTTGGCAAGTACCCAAGACATGCCTCAAATGGCATTGTGTTTGTGGAAGAATGCTTTGCCCTGTTGTATGCATGTTGAATGTAATGCAAGTGTTCATCCCACAACTTGGGATGTTTGCTGCAATAACCTCTAAGAAGATGAATGATTGTCATGTTTACCACCTCGGTCTGACCCTCTTTTTGCAGATGAAATGTTGTACTTTTCTTCAACTATGTGTCCTGTTATCACTCAGGTTTTCCTAGAAGTTGTGTAAGAGGAAAGTATACCCGAGGTAACCACAAACCAACCTTTTAGATGCCGAATCTAGCCAATCTGCATCCAGAGAGGGCTCTCTCTTTATAATTTATCTTTGTTCTTGGAAGGTTTTAGGCTAGTTATAGATTCAAGAGTTTGTTTTGGAAAATGGTGGAATCCACAAACTAAGGGCAAGGTTGAGGGCTTTCAGTCCATTGGGCTATGGAGTCAAAGAATGGCTTTACTGGATTTCTATTCTAAACACAAGATGGTATTACAGGGCAAGATAGCTAGACAGAGAACAATCCTTAAAATTTAAAGTGGATGGGATGATCTTGAGGGGATGAAAGGCAGCTAAGAATCTTTCACCATGTTCAAAAGAAAGAAATGAGATGACTACAAACAAAGAGCAATGAAGAATTATTTATTATAGTAATCAAAAATGTTTAAATTAGCAAAGCAAGAGCATTTAAGAATTCATGCTTATAACTAATTTAGAGGAAAACATTAAGAACAATCACATCTGAAATCAGAGTACATTTAAGTAAATTCTGATTCAATTCTTTATGTAAATTATTCAGAAATGGATATAATGATATTATAAACTAATATAAAACTTCAGACAACGGGTAGAAAAACTTATTGAACTATAGTCCAACACATGAATCCTGCAACAAGTCTAGTGCTTCAAATCGTCATCCAGTAAGCCACGAATAAATTTCTCCAAAATGCTTTTATTCCGAAAATCTCAATGTTACAGCAGAGTAATAGAATCCACCCTCAATACTCTCTTTGAGGGTTTATTTATACACAAAATAATTTGAAACAATCTTACACTATCCTAGCCAATAATCTAGGGTGACTAAGGCATAATTTACAAATAAACAGGAGACAAATGGTCTCGTAGATAGAATAATAAGTAACTGCCGATGTGTTGTTTCCTTTCTTTGTGGATGTGCTGGAGGTAAGTGCTGAAATAGGGCTCGGTGCTGTCCCTTGGAGTAATTTCTTAGCTTGTTTGACACTCTTTGTCTTTACGGATACTCTTTAACCTGTTCAACTGATACTCTTTCATCTGTGCTCATTTTTACCTTTCACATAATGGTAAAAGATAAAATTCTTACGCTGAAGATAATTCTCATAGAATTTCCAATAAATCTCTCCACCATGAATCGTCTGGTATCATAGTCCTTCTGAGTTTTCTTAATGTCTCATCTGCTTCCGTGAGTTTGTAAAAGGTGGGCTCATTAGGAAACAGATACTTTATTTCATGTTCCAAATGAAATAAATTCCTCACTCTATCATAGATGTTTTTCCCTGTTGGTAGTGTTGATTGTGGTAAACTAGGAGAACAAGCAGCTGTATTTTGAGCATGAGCATTTATTTTCTTTATATAGGTTTCTAAGTCCATTATTTGATCCTCTGAGAGCATAGGACTTGGTAACCCACTGTCCAACAAAGCTTGAAATTTTTCTCTGAAAATATTGATATCAACCAAAATATCTGTGCACTTCCTTTCTAAATTTTGCATGAAAGTTCTCTTGATGAAAACTCTCTTTATTTCCAAAACTGTGTCGGTCCTGTCCTCAATCCCTAACACTCCAAGCTATTGCTTTGTCTGGGTGTTCAAAAATTGAATAAGCTGATTGGCCTGCTCAGGCCTGCCTCTTAATTCATTTCTGGTTCTGTTTATCTCTTCTTGGGCTATTTTAACCAACTCATTTTGTTCAAAAATAGCTTGAATAGAGGGCCAAATATCCTTTATTAACTCAATGATGTTACCCCAAAGAATGTCATTTATTTCGTTTAAAGGCTTCTCCAATGAAAGGTCTTTTTCCAAAGCCTGAACCAATTTTTCCAACCTTTTTATCTCCCTAGTGTTATCAGCGGCTCTCTTTTTAGATGTGTCATATTTTTCCTCCAATTTTACTAATTGCAATTTCGTTTCTTGGATTTCTGTGACCCTGAGTTGTAGACTTTCCATCTGCTTTATTAATTCATCAGAATTCAAACCAGAAGTGTTCACCTGGGATGGCTGTATCTGCTGCCCTGTTGTTGTAGTACCTGTTGTTGATGTCTGCCTGATAGTTTCCTGTTCCTGCAAAGCTTTTTCCAATTCCTTCTCCGTTTCACTTAGTCGCTCAGTCATATTTAGGAGCAACTCCATCATTTCTTCCTGTGAATTCCCTTTTATAACTTCTTGGGTCTGAGGGTGCCTCAAGGCTGGTAGTTTTAGCTGTTTTCTGAGTGCAGCTATATCATCCTCTTTCTTCTTTATCAATGCCTCAATACTTTTAATGTCTTTGGGATTGTGACCCAAACCAATGATTATCTCTTCTAAAGACTTTATTCTATTATCTTTGGCCTGTGAGGAGGCCTTCTCAATTTTCAATTGTGCAGTAGTGTTATTCAAAGAATCTTGCAGCGTTATAGCTGCCATGGCCTTGTTGGTGAGAGTAGAATAGACCATTTCCCCAGTTTGTCTGTGTAGCTCTATCTGGTCCAGAGGATGGATATCCTTTGCCAAAACTTCAAAATTTGTTCTGATGTAATCAGCTGCTGAAGTGGGCTTTGGCACCTTTGTCTTGAAGTGGCTTATCAGCATTTTGCCTTGTGAAAGGTCAAATGCTGACATTAGCCTTTCTTGATTATGGGGAGCCATCTTCATATACTGATCATATACCTTCATTTTTAATGGATCATTCTTTGCTTTAATATTAATGAAGGTTCTTTTAATATCCCCTGTATCTATTTTTGGTGGTCTGAAAGAGGATACTTCTGTACTCAATTGCTTTTGTAAAGCTTTTCCCTTCTGTCCTGTATTTGTTTCACTAACTGTGCCAGTTAGTTGACTGTCTTCCCTTCCATCATCAAACACTTCATCTATGATTTCCACATATGGAAGTGGATTTGGTTTCTGTTTCTTGGCCTGATGTACCTGTGAGGTCCCTTTTGGAGGTGTGGTATCTGGAACCTGCCTCTTCTTTCCTATTTCCACATTTAATGGAGTTTGCAACTCTGGAACTTGTGTGTGCTTTGCCTGTGTGGGAGAAACCTGTAATTGTTCAGGTGCTTTGGAAGTTTGTGGTTTCTCTGCCATGACCAAAGTTTCAATAACCTGGATTGCAGGTTCTTTTCCTTTGCCCTTTGATTCTGCTGCAACTGATGAACTGCTTTCCTGTAATGCTTGCTGTAGAGTTGCTGCTGAAGAAGTGCCAATGTAGGGTACCTGCACTTGACCATAAGATTCTAGGTCAAAGTTTTTCTCAACATCTTTCATAATTTTATTCATTTTGTCAGCTTCACTTTCTTCCTCAACAAGTGTTCCTTCAACCCATTCCTCTTGATTGGCATATTGTTCTAGATCAGGAATCTTATGGTGTATATAAGGGGATGATTTATTCTTTAATCTCTTTTCACAAATAAAACCAAATGGGTCATAAGGAACCCAACGGAAAGATGTTTGAAACTTTCCTTGTAATATATTTTCTGCCTCTCTCTCGGCCTCCCTAGAGTTGCAGATGAAAGGACCTAATTGACTTTTGATCCTTAATTGAGCTTTCTTCTTTACACTACAAAAATGGATCACATCTGAATTGTTCATTTGCCTGAAGTATTCCAAGGCAAAAATCCTCATGGGCACATATCTTGGTAACCTGAATGGATGTAATTCACATCCATAAATTCTGATGACTGTATGGTTTTGATACAAATACCAATCCCCAACTTTATAGGTCCTTGAAAGTTGCAAGGTCTTCCTTATTTCATTACTGAGTCTTGGGGGAGGAATCCCTGTCAACAATGTAGTTGCAGGATATACAAAAAGATCTATAAACTTAGAATAGGAATAGGGAGACTCATAAGAATGAATTATGGGAGACCAAAATATAACTGACCTTGGGTTTCCCTTGGCATCAAGTTTTTTAACAGGGAAAGGGAACTTTTCTGACTGATAGTAGATAATGAGATGATAGATGACTGAGGAATATTTAAAAACTTTTTCATCATCTAGCCTCATGAACTGATCATGGATCTTGTTAGCTATGAAGGAGGCAAAGTCATATTTAATCTCAGGAGGTTGCCCAGGAGTAAAAATGGATAGCAAAACCAAGGTTATCTCATCAACATATTCACTGGTATTGAAACCCAAGACAAAAGATATCATATTGAGGATGAGTCTTCCCAATTGATTGAAATAATAAAAACCATAGGGAGGAGACCCCTTAGGTTGATGCTCAGGCAACATGAAAATCTGGCACATGGATTTTAGCTTTTCTGGAGTTAATTGCTTAGTCTTCTCAATCAATTCTTCCATGGACAGAGGTGCCAATTCTTGGTCAGGTTCAAAGTGTAGCATTTCATTGATGGCCTGGGGAGTAATGGGAAACAGGACACTCTGATCAGGAGCTATTACAGCCCTTTGAGTGGGATCATAATTTGAATGGCAATAGTGGATGATTTCTGGGAAATAAATGACCGAAGGGATGAGATACCTTGGGAGATTGGATTCCCACAACCCTATAAGATCTTGCCCCTTTGAGTATTCGTCTCTGCAGCAACAATAACTCAGAAGGGGACTTTCATCAAAACACAAGTCCTTAATTTGGAAATCTTTATCTACCAAAGGTAAATATTCCAATTCACGGTGAGGGGCATTCAGTGGAGTTATATTTAAAGCTGCCGGGGCCTCCATTTTGGTTCTTGTGGATTCAAAACGGAGGTTTCTGGTTTTCTTCACAGGTCGGGCGTGATTTTGATCTTTCTGAAGGAAATTGGCACAATTGTAGGTTCAGGGAGCAATTGCACAGTTTTAAAACCTCTGGGGAATATCTCAGTGATGAGTTTTAATCACTAATTCAGCGAAAAACACAGAAAACAGAGTTTTACTTGCAGTTCGGGGCGGAATAGGATAAATACCTGTTCTTGGAAGAAAGCTGGTTCTTAACAGGTAACAGGAGGTAGCAGGAGGACGCTTGAACGCAGGTCTGGCGGATTTATGGAGCGAAATTGAATGGAACGATGGATTTCAATGAAAATTCGAAAACCGTAGCAGAGAACACAGTCGCATTTAATAACGAAAATAACGGAAAAACATGAAAATTGGCTTTATTTACAAGTTAAAAGGGTTTTTTAGTTTTTCGAGGAGTGATGTCACCAATGTACGGGCTGACGTATGGTGGAGGGGCCGGGCGGTAAGTGCTAAGTCCCCGCACCGCTTATAAGCAAAGGCGGTATTAACCGCGAGGGCAGCGATTCCACAAAGTTATTGACGCGTGGACGGGTGACTAGTCAAATACCACTAATCCCCCGCTGGTTAAAATGCTGACAAGGGATGGGTAGTGGGATGAACGCTAGCCGTAGATCTTACAGTGGGAGATCGGACGGTGGAAAGGACGAATAGATGGTGGGGTTTTCGTGGCGGGCCCGGCGGGTTTTAAAACACAATTAACTCTATTTAAACATCCCGGGGGGCATATAATAGGCGGAAAGGTATGATTATTAGTTAATTCAGATAATTAACTAATTCCATGGTTATAAAGGAAATAGGGGTCGCGGTGGGTTTAAAATGTCGGGTGAAATGCCAGGTGGATGAGCCACGTTGGCGCGGGATTTTCCAAAGTTTAGTTTCGAAAAACTTCAGGTTTTATTTATATTTTGGGTTTAAACATATATATCGTATGTTTAAAGTTTTATTTTTCATATATATGTTTTTATTTTATTATATGGTAATTTAACAAATGTAATTAACTTACCATAGGGGCGGGTTTATGGTATAACGATAAATTTAACCAAAGGGCGTATAGTGGGTTTTTATGTTAATGCACGGGGAAATAATTACTTTGGTTAAACTTTATAATAGAGGGGTTTTGGGGGTATTTATAAAAAAGGAGTTATATACTTAGGACAAGGCATTTGCACTAGGGATTTAGTAAATAGAGTTAGATGTAAATATGACAAAGGGACAAGGGAACTCAAAAACTTTGCATATCTAAGAAAGTGACAATTTCTGAAGTAAATTGCAATATCTCATCTTCAACACTTAAACTTAGAATAGTAAGTTATTTTGAGGGATTTTTATGGAATTTTGCATAATTTTCCTAAGCAAAATGAGATTTTACTTAGGACAAGGTTAAAGGTGAATGATTATAATGATGAATTATCTCAAGTACTTAGGTCTTTTTGATCATTAGGCCGAGGGTCCGGTCCCTCCAAAAGTCAAGGAAATGCCTTGAGCCCTTTTGATCTCCAAATACCTTAGTACTTTTGGGGGAAATTAGTAAAAACTTTGAGGGGAAAGTGATGAGGGAAGTTAATGAGTTTGACTTTGCTTGCTGTGATTTTCCAGTGTATTTCTTGCTTTAGTATTTGTGATGAAAGCAAAGGATCAAAAACATGTAGCAGCATCATTCATCAGATAACACTTTGCAGCACCATCTACCTACCCTATCTACTTAACACTACCATTTTCTCTTCTTTATTAGGGTGCATTTAGACTTGCAAACCCTTATCAATCTTTTCTTTTTACATGACAAATCTATCTATTTCTACCCTTATTACATCCAGGGCTCAGATTGAACTGTTGAGCACCTTTTATTCACTCTACCTATCTACTTATCTGCCAAGATTAAACTGTTTGGTCAGATATTTATTCTCTAATCTACAACATGAAATTGAAATATGAGTAAGCCAAGTTTCAACAGTTTGACTTATTCATGAATTGTGGCAAAAGTTTGACAAGCTGCACACAATTACTTATTTACAGAAATGAAATAGTAGTGGCATTTGGATTTGCACACTTTCCTTGGTCTATTTTTTGTTTGGGGTTCATTTCTTTCACTTTTTTGACCAATTTATTTTTCTTACCCTTTGATTTTTCTTTTAGGGTATACCCTCTTTACATTTTTTAAATTTTTTGACTTTTTTGGTTTTTCAAGAATATGGAACACCTTTGCTCAAGAAAGAAGGTTTGAACATATTCCGTAGTTCAATCAAGACAATCATGAAAAATGAAAGCTATTGGTATAGGAGTCTAACACTGGCTCCACTTGGGGATGGCTTTTCCTTGTGAAAAGTCAAGGGTCAGATGCCTAAACATGTCTTCAAACTGAATTATGTAATCTCCTTCTCCTGGTAGCTTTTATTTTACATATGATAGTGAAACTTTTGAAGCTTAGGGCCTTCACTTCGGGCTTCAACTTCAAGAAGTCACCATCCAATCCAAACTGCATTAAAAAAAAGATATATTATGTACAAGTTAGAAAAATCAAAATATTCTAGTAAATGGAATCAAAATAATGCTTGAGCATTCGACCATTGACTGGTCCTTCTTCAACTTCTGAATTGTCCACATATTTCAAAAAGTATGTGTTGTTTCCCTGCAAGGCATGAATAATGTAAGGCCCTTTCCACAAGAAATCAAACTTTCCATGTTTCCCTTTTTCTTCTCTTCTAGAATCCCATCTTAGGACTTTATCACCTAGTTGAAAATCTTCTGCTTTAGTCCTTTTATCAAACATTTTCTTTAACTTTTCCTGCAAGACTTGTGATCTTTGGTATACCTCTTCCCTGGTTTGTTGCAGGTGGATTGTTTGATTAATTCTTCTTTGAATGTCATTTGGCTCCACTTGAGCCTCCTGAAGTAATTTCATAACAGGAATTCCTAAAGATGATGGAAATCTTGCTTCAAGGCCATAAACTAACTCATATGGACTAGTCCCAATTGATTTCTTAGTTGTAAGTCTGTCTGCCCATAATGCATTGGTCAGTTTCTTGTGCCAATTATTTTTGTTTTCTTCCAATAACTTTTTGATGATATTGATAAGGCTTTTATTGGAGGATTCTGCTAGTCCATTACCCTGAGGGTAATAAGCTGTTGAATGGCCTAAAGTAATATGATATTTACTACAGAAAATAATCATTTTCTTTGACTTAAATGCAGCAGCATTATCTGTTATAATCTTTTCTGGACAGCCAAATCTTGAAAGTATGTTGGTTTCTAAAAACCCTATGATCACAGAATCATTGGCCTGTCTGCATGGGATGGCTTCAATCCATTTAGTGAAGTATTCTGTCGCAGTAAGAATCCATCTATGTTGACCTGAAGAAGGGGGGTGAATTTCTCCAATAAAATCTAATCCCCATTGTTGAAAAGGTCTTTCTGTGGAAACTGGTTTTAAAGGCAGAGGTAACAACTTTCTTTTACCCTCAAATATCTGACACTTATGACAGGTTGTTACAAATTTCTTAACATCAGAAAATAAAGTTGGCCAGTAAAAACCAGCCCTTAAGATTTTGTCTGCAGTTGATTTCCAGTAGAGATGTCCTCCACAATCCCCTGAATGAAATTCATTAAGAACTTTATCAGTTTCATCTTTTAATAGACAATTCAATAGTATTCCTTCATGATTTTTCCAAAATAGAGTGCCATCTAAAATACAATATTTCAAAGATGTCATTTTTAAAAATCTTCTTTTCATTCTGGACAACCCTGGAGGAGCTTGTAGGTTTAAAAAAACATGAATGATATCAGTGTACCAAGGTGAATCTAAGAAAGCTTGACTGACCTGTGGAGTCACCATCTCCTGCTTGTCATCCAGTTCGTTAATGTCTAAGGCTTGGCAATTAGTTTCAGTCATGAGTTGTGCCAAACCTTGACCTTTTATGAGTTTTGTTGGTTTAATCTCAATATCATATTCTAAAATGGTAGCTATCCACTTTCCTCTTTTACCTTCAATGCCATCTTGAGTCAAAATATCTTTAACTACAGCATTAGGCACATAAGCTATCACATGAGAATATAATATGTAAACCCTGAAATCTTTGATTGCTTTTACCAATGCAAAAGCCTGTTTTTCCATAATATTGTATTTTAGAGATGCATCCCTAAGTGCTTTACTAAAAAATGCTATTGGTTTTTCACACCCTTGGTCATATTTTTGAAGTAAAACAGCTGCAACTGTATGTTCAGAAGCAAATGAAAAAATAATAAAATCTCTGTCAAATTTGGGACTGGTAAGAACTGGTGTTCTTGTTAAAGCCATTTTAATTTCCTCAAATGATTGTTTGGCTTCTACAGTCCAGTCAATGCTTGAATCTTTCCTCGGCATGTTAGTGAGCAATCTAAGTAATTCAGCTAGACTAGAAATAAATCTTCTCAAGAAATTAATTTTTCCTATGAATGCTTGCAACTCTTTTATGTTTCTAGGATGGGGTATCTGTAAAATTGCTTGTATTCTTTATGGATCAATCCTAATGCCATCTTTAGAAATGATGTGCCCTAAGAGCTTTCCTTCTTCCAAACCAAATAATGACTTTTTGGGGTTTAAAGAAATCCCATATCTTCTGCACTTTATAAATACTTGCCTTAAATGATCTAAATGTTCTTGATCTGTTTTAGAAAAAACAGTTAGATCATCTAGATAAATAACCAGAAAATCATGTATTTCTTTAGCAAAAGCAATATCCATTGCTCTTTGAAATGTGGCTCCTGCATTCTTGAGCCCAAATGGCATTTTGACATATTTAAACGTACCCCATGGTGTTGTAAATGTTGTTTTATCCTGATCATCAGGATGAACCAGAATCTGGTTGTACCCTGAAAATCCATCCAATAGAGATATCCTAGAAGATCCTACTACCCTCTGTAAAATATGGTCCATTTTTGGTAAAGGGTAGTTATCTTTTAAAGAAACTTTATTCAAATTTCTTAGATCAACACATAGCCTAATTTCCCCAGTTTTCTTCCTAGTTGGTACTAGGTTAGAAACCCATTCTGAGAATCTGATAGGAGCTATAATCCCTGCTTCAAACATTCTTTTGATTTCCTTTTCGATTGAGGGTAATAAAACAGGATTTATTCTTCTAAGCTTTTGTTTGAAAGGTTTCTGATCTGGTTTCAAAGGTATAGTGTGTTGAATGATGGATGTATCATAAGATTTCAGATCTTCATAACTCCAGGCAAAAACATCCTGGAATTCTTTCAATAGTTCAACATATTTGGCCTTTTGATCTTTTGGAAGAGATTTGGACAACTTAACCATTTTGGGATTTTCTGGGGTTCCTAAGTTGCATTCTTCCATATCAGCCTTAACAGGTTCCATTTTAGGCCTAAATGGAATATCATTTGAGTCAAACAGATCTTCCAAAGGAGTCAATCCTTTGGGCAAATGATTATCTTTCAAATTAATGATTTCTGTCTCATCTTCTATGATCTCATCAGATTCCATGTGTTTCAAATTCTGCATGTCTTTTTCTGTGAATGTGGTTGGGTGCAGCATATGAATTGCATTTTCTCTTGAAATTTCTATTTTTTGTTCTTTTTCTTGATCAAATTCATCAATAGTTATGTCTTCATCTATATTACAGTTAGAAAACTCATTTTGAAGTGTCAAAAAATTATTGATTTGATTGTTATTAACAAATACTTGCCAATTCAAAAGATTGTCTGGTATAGCAGGCCTATGTCTAATCTCAGCTGAAAACTGATGATTAGGGTCAAAAGGTAACTTGCATGTGCTAGCAAACATGGCAAGGCTGTGAGCATGCAAATTTTGTTTCCTGGGAATCTTGGCAAGTTGAGCTTGTAGAAATGTGTTGAGAATTTCCACAACTGTCTCTCTGTATTGTTTCAGTCTCATGTCTTTTGTTGAACATTCTCCTTTAATTTGTTGAATGATTAGTTCGGAATCTCCTATGATTGATACCCTAATGGCTCCTAACTTCTTGACATGTTTAAGCCCTAATAAAAGAGCTTCGTACTCTGCCATGTTGTTAGTGCATTTGAAATTCAACCTATAAGCATGACCCTCTGCATGATTATTCTCAACATTATGTAACCAAATCCCGGCTCCTGCCCCTAGTTTGTTTACTGAGCCATCAAACTCTAAATGCCATAGAATTTCATGTTCATAATCTTCATCAATTGTTTTAAAATGTTTCTTGACAGGAGCTAGTTGTTTAGTTTCTTCTGGTATTTCTTGATCGACTGGTGTTTCCTTGTTTTCAGAAATTTCTTCAATTTTAACGGTGGTTTTGTTTATGGTTTCCAATTCCGGAGCTTCTATTTCAGTAGGAAGATCCAACTCAGAATTGTATAAAATAAAAGAATCCATATCAGAATGTATAGAGTAAACAGGGAAGTTTTCAGGCTTCTCATGGCTACTGACTAAGTACTTCATCAAGGTTTCTCTATATAATCTTTTAGGCTGACCAAATACTGAAATAGTTGCATATGACATGTCTAATTGAATAGATCCTCCAAGTTTAGCACCCCAAGATCTAGACAATAACATACCATATTTAGGTGGAATATCAGCCACTACTATGTCCATCAAAACAGACTTAGCAGGGTATTGTACCAAAGTTACACACAAATCTTTAATCAAACCTAAACATTTTACCTGACTAGAATCAAATGAAAACAAATCTTTGTACGGTCTGGTAATATCTAGATTTAATCTTTCCATTACTGCTTTTGGCATCAAATTATGAGATGCTCCAGAATCAAGCATTGCATTATGGAGTATCTTGTCATGAACATTCAGGCTTACATAAAATGGAGGAGTTCCTCCACTTTCTGGTTTGCCATTAACCTCGGGGCCAAAAAGAAGTTTGGGTTGATCATCAAGAATGTTTACTGAATCATCCAATCCAGTAATGTTAATGTTTAGGGACTTGGTAATCTGACTTCTATAGACA
>JAXQQM020074385.1:0-121991 GCA_034641835.2 Pinus albicaulis
GTTAGTCTCTCTTTCAACAACAACATGGAATTTTTGAAATATTTCAAACACTTCACTTTTACTTTTCATGGGATAGGCCCAAACCTTCCTCGATGCATCATCTATAAATGTTACAAAATATGATTCTCCTCCTAACAACTTGATGTTAACTGGTCCAAACACATATGAGTGTATTAATTCTGACACATTTTTTCTTTTTGTCATGACCACCTCTAAGAAATGAAACCCTTATTTGTCTACCATATGTACAATGCTCACAAAGATCAAGATTGTACGATCTCAAACCTGGTAGTAAATTTTTACCAATAAGGATTTTTAAACCCTTCTCGCTCATGTGACCCAAGCGCTTATACCATAGATCTGCTGAATTTCCTTCTTTTGTGACAACAACCAAATCTGATTTTCCTATCATTACCTTCAATGAATATAGTGTTCTTGCCTTGGGTCCTTTGGCCATGACTAATTCTCCTTCGCTAATTTTCCAGCCTCCTTTTCCAAAGCTTGTGGAATAGCCTTGATCATCCAGCCGTCCCATAGAGATCAAACTCATGTGCATTTCTGGTACATGCCTGACCTGTTTCAACAATATATCTTGTCCATCCTTCATATTGATCTAGACATCTCCCACTCCAATAATACTGCAAAAATGGTTATTCCCCAAATGCACTCTACCATAATCACTAGGACTATATGCAACAAAACTATCTTTGCATGAGGTTACATGGTGAGATGCCCCAAATTCAAGGATCTAATCAAAGCTACCGCTAGATGTATATAAACATGCATCCTCTACCGAAATAGTAAACAATACATCACAGTCAGTGTCTACATCAGTAGTCTCACCTTCAGTTTTGTTGGATGACTTGTAATTTGTATTGGCCAGTCTTTGATCCTTTTGTCCTTTCTTCAAGGCTCGACATTCTTTCTTCATGTTTCCAAGTTTTCCATAATGAAAGTAGATGATCCTGCCCCTCCTTGATTTTGATCGGCCTCTCGATCATGATCATCCTTGTCAGTCTCGATTAATTCTCCTACCACAATCAACTAGAGCTGGAGCTTCTCCTCCCTGTTTTTTCGCAATTAACTTGCGTCGTAGCTCCTCATTCATTAAACTATGCTAACATCATCAAACATTAGGGTCCCTGCAAGTGTTGAAGTACTCATAGCCACAATTAAATTTTCCCAACTATCTGGCATAGAACACAAAATAGCTTTAATTTCATCATCTAGAGTTATTTTAACAGAGGAAAACTGACTAGTTATAATATTGAATTCATTCAAGTGCTCAACAATGGAAGCACCCTCCCTCATCTTGATATTGTAAATCTTCTTCATCAAGAACACTTTGTTTGATGTCGTGTTCTTCTCATATAGATCATGGAGCTTCTTCCATAATCCTTTTGTTGTCTTTTCTCCAGACACATTGAAATACACATTCTTTACTAGATAATGGTGGATTGTCGCAATCGCCTTTCTATGTAGCTTATCACATTCCTCATCTGTCATCGATGAGGGTTTCTTTGTTCCTCCCTCAGTCGGAAAATACTGATATTTTAAAATTAGTATATCCTCCATCTGTGATTTCCATAGGGAAAAATTAGCCCCGCTCAACTTTCTGTATCATTAACCACTGTCTCTATTCTCAAAAATTTCACACCCCAAAAATTTCCTTATAAAATAAGACTTGGCCAAAAATCAACCTTGTTTAAAATTATTATTTTAAACCATAATGCCCTTACTTTGATGATCTTCCTTTTTCCCTTTTAAAAAATTTGAAACTTAAATTAATCATTATAAAACATATAGAACATTTCACCATATTTTATTATTCAATCACTTTAATGTAATAGTTTCACCATAATAATACACCCCAACGATTATTATGATGAAAACACTCCAACTGAAACGACAATCCACAAAAATTTGAAGACTCTACAAAAGGGCTTAAGATTGTTTCGATCTTCTGCATGTTGACTGAAGGAGTACTCTGTCTCCCTTCTCCGCCAAGTGGAGAGTGATCTCCCTGCCGAGATCTCTAGACGATGGCCACTCACCAAAAACAAAAGTTGCGGAAATTGAATCGTCCATGCAAGACACACCAATGTGGCACACCAAGCTCGACACTCCTCTCAGCCAATTCACACGATTTCTAGCACAATGCAGTAGCTTTCCACACATAGAGGCCTGCCTCACGAATCTAGCTTTGATACCAGTTGTTGGAATCAGAGAAGCACAATAGAACCTAGAATCAAAATCACAAACAGAGACAGAGGATAAACTAAAGTAAACACACAAAAACTTGAGAAATTAATCACATATTTCTATTACAGGAGGACTTTCCTTGCTTTGCTTGACATGCTTAGGCAGAGGCAGGAAATACAAATTTATAGATCAAGGAGGAAGATCTAGAATATACATGTGAAATATATGGTTCTACTGTGGAGCCAAAAAATTCAAAGGGCGGTGACGGCGTTGGTCGGCTGGGACTGGGTGGGAGGCGAGGTTAGATTTTGTGTCATTGTCTGTCAGAGAGTCAGCGAGGTTTGTGAGGTCAGTGGTCAGCATGTGAATATGGCTTCATATCAACAACCAACCCATCTAGCACACTCTCTCAACATCCAAATTTAATCTACAATAAATTTTCTTATGTCATCCTTAATAAGATCCTTAATAAGATTAGTGCTATCATATGATACTCTTCCACATCTGGTTTTTACAAAATAATGGCTCAAATAGCCACATTTCCCAACTAAGCATAAAGTAGACTCGACATAAAAATAATTCTGCCAACATAGAACCCTTTGGTGCACTGCTAAACGTGTGGAGTTGTTAAACAATAGGTTGAACATGTTCGATCCAGACCTTCCCATTATGCATAAAAGCATACCCCCGATAGTTTCAACCTTCGACTCTCCCAACCTTCCCATTGTTCTGTGTCTGTAGATTTATAGTTAAAAATTATATATTACCCAATTTTCCATACCAAGAACTCCAAAATTATATATTACCCAAATTGCCATACCAAGAACTCCATTGGGGTGACGATGAAGTTGTTAAGCTGGTGGCACAAAGGCCGCGAGGTTGACCCTCGGAGACTCTTATTTTTATTCAGTGGATAAATTAAAAAGTTTAAACATAAATATTTATCTACTCCATGTGGCCATTGGCCTAATGGTAATTCATCAGACTTTGTCCCAAATAAGTCGGGTTTTCAATTTGCCCGCTTGATCCTTCCGTGATCGATAAGACCCTTTTTGAACAAATTGAGGTGGCCACGTGGTAGCTTTTAATGGGTTCACATGGTAGCAATGAAACCTCCATCGGAAGCCCACCACGTATTCAGCCACATCAGCACCACATCAATGCAATGCTTTTCATTCAGGGTTGCCACTCATTGGCTTCATCAACTGCTTTGCCATGTGTCATACTCTTATTGGCCAACAAAGTTATCACTCTTACAATCCAATACAACCCCATCAACATGCCACATTAGCATTCCTAATGCTTTTAATTAAAATTAATCAATATGTTTATTTTTTCTTTTTAAGGTTGACATTATTTCTTTTAAGCAAATATTTTATTTTAAAAAAGACATGTCTACCTTTCTAATAAAAAATACCCTTTTCATTAAAGAATTTACTAGCATTTGCCTTTAAAGGTGCAAAGGTATGCCAAAGGAGATAAATATTATATAAAAATGGAGGGGAGTGTTGCAGGAGAGGGTCGTTGTTCAAATTCTGCCAGGGATGACAAATATGAATAGTTTCATGAGGATAAACCTTATAATACAAAAATATTCGGCTTAATAATAAGAAAGAAAATCAATATTTTAAAACTAATGTCCAAAAAAATCATTTTAACAAAAATAATTTTGAAATTAATAAAATAATGCAATAAACATATTTGGTAAGTAAATATATTTTTTTATTTGAAACAACAATTGTATATTAAATATATTTTTTATTTAAAATATAGTTTTTTCCTATAAATCACATCATTCATATAAAATATATGAATATATGTCGATATAAAAAACTCCTTATACAATGTAACCTCATAAGAATGGATGTAAGAATTCATAAGATGTGATAACACCTAGGTCATCACATTGGGGGCATTTTCGGTTTGAACGACGAAATTCACTAAAGTATGGATGATTTTAGAACAATTTCGATCTTAGTTCAATGAATATCAAATCGATTCGAAGTATCATTTCGTGCCCTAACTCCAAGGTGAATAAATTTACCTGTAACAGTGCAGGTAACGAAGTGGAAAGAAAAAAATAAAAATTCCCAAACTCATTTTGCCCCCTCCACGTGGTTTTCGTTCTCCAAGTCACCCAACGAGAAATGGACTATTAGTTAGTTTCTTTTTTTTTAAAGTTCCCTGGTATGTTTTTTGGGTTAAAAAATAGCCAAAATCTGATAGCGATTTACAACTTATGGTTATTTCTATAATATCGACACAGTATCTTAAAATATATATCTTAAATCTAATGTTTTAGAATCAATCAATTTTGAAAAATTTATAGAGGAAATTCTAAATGGAATAATTTTCACGAACAAGGCACCCACCACTTTATACCAATAGTTAGTTGTCTCAATTCAACGACGCATATCGACATATGCTAGCAGATATTGCAACACGTGTCGTAGGGAATGTAACTCTCGTGAATCTGGATCTCTCATATGTCCTTATATTATATTATGTACGCGCAAGGGATTAAGGCAAGAGTTATGTTTTTCATTCAAAGGACATTGTTTAGATTCCGTCGGTGATGACAAATATTAACAGTGTGATGAGTATAAATATCATAGTAGAAAAACCTTCGTCTTAATTATTGTAAAATTAAGTGGGGCCACATCACAATGTTCCCATCATGAGAAGTATCGATCATTCCATGTATGATTGAATGGACCCATATCACATTGTTTCACAACATGAGACGAGCATTGTTTCATAGCCAAATAGGGTGCAAAGAGTAAGAAATAAGTGGAGTATTTGATATGTTCAACCTTAGCTAGTGTAAATATTAGTGTAAATTTATCAATGGTTGATAAAAGTTTGATTAGATGATTAGATGTTAGGTTTTACAATTTTTTATTTGATTTAAATTTTTTATAAGACTTTGACTCATTAAATAAAACTTAAAAAGTATTGTGACTCCATGAGTGAGGCTTAATGGCTAGTGTCTCTTGACATCTTTGTCTTTACTGAATCATGTGTCTCTTTTAACTAGCCAATGACTTATAAACTAAGTAGTAGACTAAAACTTATAGTAACAACTAATAATATTTAAAAACCTCATTTAATTGCTATTTTTTTGGAATTAAAAATAAAGAAAAAATTAATCAAACCTTCTTATATTTTGAATATCACATGTTTATCATTTTATTATAAGATGATATTTTGCGGTAGTCTAAAAAATCAACAGAATAGCCCAAAATTCGGCAAAGGTTTCGAAAAAATCTAGCAAATATTTATCAGAATCTTGTTTACAGTTGTTAAACTTCAATATTTTGGGTGCCCTAAGGGTTTTTGATAGTGCTAAATCCATTTCCACTATCAAAAATGCAATTCAAACACTCTAGTCACCTAATTTTTATGATTTTTTTTTACCGGATTCCGATAAAAAATTGTCATCCAAACTATTCTGTATGCTAAATAAACAACTCCGATTATAAATGTTAATCTACCATTTTATAATAATTTTCTATTATATTATTTTATTTTATATTCATTGCAAATTTTTCACATTAAATTATATTAAACCCAAAAAAACCATTTCAAATTCTCCACTTAATACAAACACAACACATACAAAAGAGTTCTACCGTAACTTTCTACTATTCATACTTACTCATTTCAATAAGGAATGTCCCATATAATCATCGTGAATGAGATGCTATAAGGTATCAGGATCTTTCCATGTTGCATTTTAGGTCTCTCACTGAGTAATGATACACATAGACGATGGATGATTAATGGAGACACTTAATGTCACAGAAATATTCCTTCCACTAAAGTCTTGGCATGTACTTAATGGGACCATGCGATTAGTGACCTTGACCTTTCTTTTCTGGGTTTTTTGGATTCCGCCAAATTAATGCCTCGCTTGGTGTGGCGTCCAAAGAAGAAAAAAGGGGTAAATATTTGGTTGTTGTAGGGTGGGACAGTAACTTTGTGAGTCACTTGATGCTATTTTACTAATTTTATGAAACTAATTCATGATGTTGATGTGGATATTTCATCTTGTACTCTATCATGTGGATATGGACATTTCATCTTGTTTTAATTTGTAAGACAACTTGGCTTTATTAAAACAACAAATGGATGTAAAAATGGAATATTTACTTGAATGCATGTTTCATAAATAGCAAAGAATTAAATAATTTTGTGCTAGAGAAATTTCGTAAGGGTATATGGGGAAATGATTTGGGTAGAAAGAAGAAGTATTATGTTCAGGAATTCAACCCCACTTGTGATCTCCAACAAAAAGAATACATTGGAGCTAGCATTCCGTGCAGGGCAAAGGTTCTTATAGCTCAATTAATAACTAACTCACATCAAATTCGCAGGTGAAACAAAGAGGGTAGTGAGATATAAAGAAACTTGGGAAGAAAGAATATGCACTTTTTTCAGACTTCTCAACAAATGGAATCAAAAAAACATTTCATTTTGGAATGTGACATTTTCAGAGTATTTATCGTAATATGTTAGCATCAATTTCGTGGCATTGTCTTTCATATAATTGTTATAAAGTTAGCCCAATCATCAATTTGATAAGAAAGATTGAATCATAAAACACAAATTTAAAACAAAAATTGGTGGTTCCATAAACTACTTTAGTCTGCAAACATTAAATTATCATTTATTGATCTATCTTTTTTAGTATTTATAAATAGATTTTTTTTTTGTTTCTAATTACACATCATTTATAAGATTGTATATGACAAGGAAACTCAACTGTAAATTACATCAACATCATGGGCACACAAATATGAAAACAATCCGTCTCCCCACTTGTAAATTCACATCTTCCAATGTATACTATTTTCAAATATGAAAACAATACATCTAACTACTTTGGGAAGATGTCATACTATGTGTAGGGACAATAATTTTTATAAATAAGTCCCATCAACCCACCAAAAATAGACATATATGCAACCAATAATTAAACAGAATAAAATAACTTGAAGTTCAAATATATATTAAATTATGTCCAAAATTTCCCAAGTCATTGACTAGGCCCACATGTGTCCATAAATAACCCACAACTGTCCATAAATAGCTTAATAAGTATCAAGATTACAAATCCCAACATTTAAACTAGAAAACTCATAAAACCATTTCTCCTTCCAAAATGGTCAAGTCAATAAGTACAAAAAGCCAGTCACTTCAACCCATCTGATCAGCTCTGATGCTGTGTATGAGAAGTAAATATCAATACTGCACATAATAAAAAGAAATGTATGTCAACCATAACTGCTGTGTTATTCAACATTTAAACCCATTGTGTTCAATAAATGACACCCACCCCATAACAACATTTAAACCCACTGTGTACAATAAATGACATCCACCCAATAAATTCAATAAATGATTTCCCATCAAAACAGATCAAACACATGGATCAACAAAAACAAATTCTCAGCCATTAGATCACATCAAATTCAATCCCGATCACACATGCAAAATGAAGCCATTGCAATCCATGTCCATCATTGTCACCAATAAAATTCAACTGCAAAAAACTATAAAAGAAGTTCAACCACTGTTGAAGTTACATTTTTTAGTTTCAAACTATTCACCAGCCTTGGAGACAATCCAGCACAGAACACACCCAGCCTTGGAGACAACCCAGACAGAACACACCCCAAAACAGAACACAGTATATTCAGGTTAGTTTACATTTTTCTTACAATTTTATTTTAATTTTTGAGTCTTTATTTCAGCTTTCTTACACTTTTATTTTCATTTCTGAGTCTCAGTTTTCAGTTATTTCTGAGTCTTTATTTCAGTTTTCAGTTTTTGAATTGCAAACAAACAGAATTGCAAACATTCATTTCTGAGTCTTTATTTTAGTTTTCAGTTTTTGAATTGCAAACTAACAGAATTGCAAACATTTTTTTTTGAGTCTTTATTTCAGTTTTCAGTTTTTGAATTGCAAACAAACAGAATTGCAAACATTCATTTCCGAGTCTTTATTTCAGTTTTCAGCTTTTAAATTGCAAAAAACCAGAATTGCAAACATTCATTTCTGAGTCTTTATTCCAGTTCTACCACGAAGGCTATTGTTTTACTGATTTTGATTTTAAGCTACTTCACAGCATGGCTTAGGAGCACCTAATCATCATAGTGTAACTTATTAAATTTTTTATCTTAGCAATTCAAGTGACCCATGGTGCCTTTCAAATCAACATTTTCAAATGTTGCTTTAAAGATACGGGTTGAACATGAAAAACTCAGTTGTCCACTTTTTCCTGTCCCTTATAGAGGGCAGATGCTACCTAACATTTTTAGCAGATGTCTTAGAAATTTACAGAGGTATTGGAGTTTCTTCCACTTAAAAAAAGAAGAAAAAAGGCATAGATTAGTTTCTTCCCTGAAGAGAGGGCAGACGCTACCCATGTAGAAAAGTTCTGCACTAGTGCAATTAACGCAACTCAGAAAAATTAACTCTTTCCTAGAGGTTTCTTGATCTTAACTCGGTAAGCTTTTAGGGTTGTTATAAAACGTAAATGAAACAGCAGCAACAGCAGATAGTGTTTCACCTCTTAACAACATCAATTCACTAGGCAATTCAAGAGAAAAAACACCAAAGTGTGCCAACAAGTTTCCCCCCACTAGCACAATGTTGTAATGTATAAACCGGATCTGAATTTCAATTTACGACAGCTGTAAATACAGCAACAAATCTACCCTCTCTTCTTCATTATTAATGCTAAATCAGCAAGACATACAAGTGCTAGAAATTACAAAACCTTGAATAAATAGATTGCTGAAAATCAAATCTGCAAATCTGCAATAGGGACAATTTTTGAGAGTTGGAAACTTCATATAGATGTGTAAAGATGAAGTTCACGTACACACCATAGCCTCATTCCAAGGCTAATACAGTTCTCTAGCTCTCCAAAACCCTAGCTAGGGAAAACCAATAAAACCCTATCTCATAGCAAGGAGCTCCAAAAAGTAAGTATTACACTTGCATGTCCTCCAAGGCAAGACGTTTCCTCACACTAGCATGTGCTCAAAGGCAAGATGTTTCCTCTTCTTCTTCACTTCAATAAGTACAACCTAGGGTTTCATTACACAAACCTAATCTCAAAGTCTCCAAGGGATAAAACCCTTATCTTTGTATTCAAGATGCTCCAAAAGCTCCAAGAAACCCTAGTGTTTCTAAGACGAGAGATAAAATACAAATGAAGATGCACAAGGGAGAGGAAGACTAGTTTGCCTCTTTTTGTCACATCTCTAACAAAAGATAATGAATAGCAATGAAAATAATGAAAAGAATCTCTCCTTTCACTATATATGCGAGAGTTAAGGGAGGCCATCAAAACATGTATGGACCTAAATCCTTACAATCAACCTACAAAGCCACATGCAGGCTCATACATGTGAAGTGCTGCACTCCATGAGTACATATGTCAAGTTTCATGGTGATGTCATACACAAACAAGGTTCCAATAGAAGAATGCCATACAAGCTTGCAACTAAGGTCAAGCAAGCATCTAGTGAAGTAAATTCATTGTGCAAATCCATCATGGATCATCTAGGGGCTGATCAGACACCATGCAACCCAAATCTCTTGAAGCATCCCCAAACATGGTGCAAGCACTGTCAGAGTAATCCCTAAAGCTGAAAACCCAAATAGTGAATGGATGTCTAGCTAATATACACTTGTATCACACTTCATCAAAACATAGAAGATCAAAAACGAAAAGATTGTTTTAAGTTGAAAAGTTACATGGTTTATTTTATACACCTCTTGGGAGCTAAAGAACAATTTCAATCATAGGTATTAATTTCTGTTTTGTATTTCTTTTCGGTTTATGGAATTGTTTGATCCTTTTAAGCAAGGTTTCTTGTTCAATGCCTATTGTTTTCAAATGCATTTGGAAGAGAATAGGAATAATCATTTCCAGTTGCTAGTTTTACATCAAATTTTAGTGATATAGAGCTCCCTATCATGTTGCACCTTTTATATAGGAAGACTGCATAAGTTAACTATGCACAGATTATAGGAATAACAATGTTATATACAAAATACTAATAAATTTAATGATACTTGACAATTCGAGTAACATTCCATGCAATGCAAAGCAAATAATATCACATGGATTGCCTAATTTAGAGTGCAAAATACACCCTTTAAACTTTTGTTCATTGCAAATACAAGTACACTACATGGCTTAGGTGCTCACACATCGGTAACAAATACATTAGTTAAAAAAACTCTTTATAGGTGTCTGTATATATGTGTGTGTGTGTTTACTAAACATCAGTTAAAAAACTCTGTGTCCTCTTGCTCTGTAGATACAAAACCTGCAATCTGTCCATTTTGCATGCCTTTCAATCCATCTAGTGACCCACAACCTAACTTTGTTGTATGACTCAAGGGCCTTTACGGGGTATATCAACCACAAAGTAGAACCCATAAAACTACCCAAACCCCAGTTTCTAACATTTGATGGATTCAAAAAATTTAGAGTCCCTTGGCAAATAAGTCACCTAGATTAGTTGAACTAGTCAATAGAAATGTTTCTTAACAAGTTGATGAATTCAGTAACTATGATCAGAATGTTCTGTATCTAAAAAAGAATAATATGAATAAGATGCTAATTTGTTTTGGTGAATGAGGCGGCATTGTAATTGAAACTAAAACATATTATAGATTTCATAAATTCAACACCTCAATACCTGAGTTTTGGTCACAGTTTGTAACATTTGATGGATTCAAAAAATTTAGAGTCACAGTGCACAGTGGAACTTACCCAATCATTTGAACTTACCCAATTCAGCTTTAGTGTACAAAATGACTTCAAATGACACAAAGATCAGACCGGAATTCAAACTTACCCAATTCAGCTTCGGGGTGCATAATGACTTCAAATGACACAAAGATCAGACAAAGATAGAGATTAGATTCTGGAAACAAATAACCAAAAACAAAACATGAGTAGCTGAGCATAGAAGCCTGTGGAAAATATCTCAGTAGTTGAGCATAGAAGCTGTAGCATTTGAAGTTAACATATATATCTACAATAGCTGAAAATAGAAGCTGTAGCATTTGAAGTTAACATATATATCTGCAATAACTATGCATAGAAGTTGTATTCATTATATGAAAACATTATTTTCAATTATTCTAAACTAAATGCATGAAATAATACACAAACTAATTGTAAATTGTTATAAATGGGAAGAGATGATGTTACAATGATGTTTGGCTTGTATGAAATCCTTCTTTTCAATTATGAATAACTAAATGCAATTGGTGCTTCTGCAGCCTGCAAGTAGTTGCATCCATGGCAAGAGTGAGTTATGTAGCTCGTACAAGGAGAAGTGGTAGAAGAGTGACCAGGGGTGCCCAACTGCGATGCACCTCATCAGATGAAGAAAGAATAGGTGATGTCAATGTCAACAATGCTTCAAGAAATGTTGTTGAGGATGACCATGTGACTGAAGCTGATGTTGTGGCACCATCAGCCACAGAGCCACCGTCAACCACAGTCCAAGGTGCAACTTCAACTAAAAAGATCAGCACTATAAGAGGTTGGACAAAAGAATAAATGTTCGCTGCAATTGACGACATAGAGTTCAATGGATATTCTGTTCGGACATCTGCAAAGAAGCATACTATTCCCCCTTCATCAATACATTATTGGATAAATGGGTTGATTCACACCAAACGTAGAGGGCCTGTTACAGTTATGACTGAAGAGGAGGAGGTTGAGGTGGTTGAGTGGTGTAAAGAAATGGCCTAATTGGGACATGGGCTAGAGTTGATACAACTCAAATCTACAGTTGCTCAAATCTATCAAGGGAGGCCAAACCCATTCAAAGATGGGTTTCCTGGTAAATCATGGTGGTTTGGGTTTAAAAAAAGGCATCCAGACCTTGTATTGCATACAGCTGAGGGCCTTGACAGAGAGAGAGCATTAAATTTGCGCCCTATAGTTGTATGTAAGTTCTATGACACTCTTTCTAGTGCATATGATAAACATTCTTATGCTGCAGACCATATATGGAACTGTGATGAAATAGGTTTACAGGCGGGAAGGAATTGTGGCATGAGGGTAATTGCAAAAAGAGGTAGCCGAAACGTGCCAAAGATTTTGCCTAAGAGCAGGGAATGGATAACCATTTTATGTTGTGTCAATGCAATTGGTGCTTCAATCCCAGGATTTTATCTTTTCAAAGGTAAAAATCAGTTGAAAAATTATATACAAAACTGTGAACCTGGAGCATGCATGGATGACTAAAGAGCTTTTTTTAAATTGGCTTTGCCACTTTGCTGCATCTGTGCCAGGTGGTGTCTCACCTAATAACAGACACCTGTTGATATTAGATGGCCATGGAAGCCACATGGCTCTACAAACAATTGAGGAAGCATACAATTTGGGCATTGACCTTTTAACATTGCCTGCTCATACCACTCACAGATTGCAGCCACTTGATGTTAGTGTGTTTGGCCCTTTCAAGAACTATTTCAGGTCAGAACGTGCTGCATGGATGGCAAAGAATCTAGGGGTTGAGGTCAAAAGGTTCGAGTTAGCAGAGCTTGCAAGTAAGGCTTTTAAAAGGGCTCTGACACCATCAAATATCAAGGCTGGCTTTAGAAGGACATGAATATGGCCACTAAATTATGATGCTCTTATGCATGATACTGCTTGTCGCCAAGCTTTCCATGTGGATGGTCAGGAAGAAAGACAGGAAGTGGAAGAAGAAGTAAATGAACATGATGATGTGGTTGCAGCTGATAATATAATTTCCCTCTCTCAAGGACAGTTATATGCTGATGATGATGAGAAGGTATGTGAAACACAATATACTTGTCAACAAATTGATGGCAACACTGTTGAACATGCAGTTGAGAATGCAGATTTTGTTGAAACAGAAATTGCTGATATTGTTAATGCAGATTTAGTTCAAAATGAAAATGCTGATATTGTTAATGCAGAAAATGAAATTGCTGATATTGGGCATGAAATTGAAAATGACCAATTGTCATTGCCTAGCCAAGTAAACCCACCATCATGGCTGGCATAAAACATGATTAATTTGAATGCCCATAGTGTCTCAAGAACCAATGAACAAAGCATGAACATGCCTTCACAAGTGGCTGAATTGAATAGTGAAATTGTTCATTTTTTTGTGGACAATAGATCAATGGAAGAAGATGGAGGACATAATGAGGCAGCATATGAAGAAAACAATATAGTTCAATCAAGTGCCACAGATACTGAAGTGCCAAGCAATGACATGCAGGTGGGAGGGAGGGAGAAGTTACTTGGGCGGTTCTTAAAGCTACCAGTAGAAAGAGTGTCAATGAAAAAGAAGCAAGGAATAGCCAGTAGTCTTCGTTTGGGGCGAAGTTCATAGTTACTCACCTCTGAAGACTATATAAAGCTCCTTGTTGAGTCTGAAAATAAGAAAATGGAAATTTAGGAATTAAAACAGAAAAAAAAAGATCAAGCCAAGGGGAAGAAGGCAGCAAGGGCTATTGCAGCACAACGTCGAGCAGATGAAAGGCTTGAAAGAGAGAGAGCAAGGCAAGAGAAGGAGCAACAAAAACAAATCTCAAGACAGGAAAAGGAAGCAAGGCAGGCTCAACAAATGCTTGAAAGGGAACAAGGGTTGACTCATATGGTTGACATAAATGCAAGCACAGTTGATGAGAATGAATCCAGGAACATGTCCAACACATTGGACAACATTGAAAATAATACAACATTATTCCAAGACCTCATAAACATTCAAGTGCCTCACTATCAAAATCGGGGTTTACCCACTTGCCTTATTCCTACCACAGGAGGTCTGAATTCAATGTATGCTCAGCACACACCTCCACTTAACGCAAGTGTGAGGTACGGGTAATCAATTCCTCCATGGTTGGAAGGGACAAATTGGTCTCAATTATATGGCAGCAATCAACCACCACCTAATCAAGCCTTCTTAGGAAGGCCAACCTACTTGGCTCAATCAGGCAACTCAGGGTTTGGCACTGAAAATTCTCAAGGCCATAAAGAATAGGAGTGTTAGATGTTTTTGGATGTAACCACATTATGATGTGGATTTTTGGATGGACTATATGTTTGGACTTTTATATCTTAATAGATCTCAGATTTCCTTTCTACTACACTAAGTATAATTCATAATTCATACTTCAGATTTCCTTTCTACTACACTAAGTATAATTCATAAATAACATAACTACAACAAACATATAAACTCTGTTAACCATTAAATGTTTTCATCATACTTCACAAACATATAAACTCTAATATGACTCTTAGAAGCAACCAAACCCTATAGTAAGCATGACTTAATGGAAGAGTAATCTGTACAAGGCATTGGATTTCTCAGCTATCCAAGGAGCCTCACACATAAACTTTGTTAACCATGAAATGAATTCCATGGAATAGGCCATTATACCTAAAATATCCCCTCAACTTGTGAGAGGCTTATCTCTGATGAAAACCTTCACTGAAATGAACAATGCAGTCTGCAATGCAAAACAAAAGCAGGAATTTCCCTATTTAGTTTCTTCATCTCTGGATATAATTAATCAACAAAATAATAACATCACATAAATTATGAATAGCATGGGAAACTTATCAATTAAAACTGCACACACAAAACAAGAAGGTGAGGTGTCAATACTTTGGAACCAAATTAACAAAACCTTTGGGCATTGGCCTACAAATCTGCAAATTTCACCCAGGGAAAACTTTTCTATCATTTCTCTTTTGGTTCAATCAGAACTACATAAGTATTAATCATGAATCATGCAGTTTTGGTGCACAAACTCCCTAAGATGTAGTCCATAAACTATTGATCATAGATCCAAAATAAAAATATCTTTTGGTCTTGACCCTAGATCACATCCCATGCACTTGGGGCTGTTGCTCATTCGAATTTCAAATTCTCTTATTGATTTGCATCATTACCAACTTCTCATCTTAACTTTTGTATGATAATTTTTTGTCAAAATCATGAAATTTATCTGTCAGGCATATTTAATCAGAGATTTTTATCCATGATAACAAATGTATCCCGTGTGCATTTATGTTGTCCTACTTGTTTTAGATTTCATCCCAAACTACAAAGAAAACTAACAAAAATGAAACCAAACTGTGGTCCAGAGGCTACACAAATTGCTGCATATCATATTTATGATGTTTCCAATATTATTATGACTTGATTATTTGACAAGATCTCTTCAACAAATAACTACTTTTTCCTTCACCAAAACAGGAATTTTCCCTAGGTCCAAAATAAGAGCTACGAAGACAACAAAGCATTACTTCAGTCCAGAAAGGTGAAAAGAAAAGAAACAAACCAAAAGCAAATCATGGTCCAGAGGCTTACACAACTTGCGGTATATATCATATGTAGGTCATTTCCAGTATTATGAAAGCTTGGTTATTTGACTAGCATCTTCAACAAATAACTGCTTTTTCCTTGGGATGCAAAAGCACTTAGCAAATTATTCCCCCGGTATTCATTTTCCATCACAGATCAAGAAGATAAGACCATTTAATAAAAAATTTCACTTAGAAATTCATAAGACAAAAATGAGTTAAAAATGAGCAAAACCATACCGGATAGACCATGATGATCAATGATTGATATGGGAAGCAGATAGACAGTAATGATTCAAAATTAACATGTAGACAGGGCAGATGTCCCAAGTATGACATGTATATGAATAATCAAACTGATAAATGAAAGAAGAATGCTATATCTTAATCAAGAAGTAACTCTGTAATAATAAATCCTTACAAAACAATTAACAACACCCACATTTCTGTAATTGGGTAAGTGAAAACTATGAAAACAAATAAAGATACAAAAATTAATGAGAAATTTCGAGGCTACATAAATTGTTGCATATCATATTTATGATGTTTCCAATATTATTATGACTTGATTATTTGACAAGCTCTCTTCAACAAATAACTACTTTTTCCTTCACCAAAACAAGAATTTTCCCTAGGTCCAGAATAAGAGCTACGAAGACAACAAAGCATTACTTCAGTCCAGAAAGGTGAAAAGAAAAGAAACAAACTAAAAGAAAATCATGGTCCAGAGGCTTACACAACTTGCGGTATATATCATATGTAGGTCATTTCCAGTATTATTAAAGCTTGGTTATTTGACTAGCATCTTCAACAAATAACCGCTTTTTCCTTGGGATGCAAAAGCACTTAGCAAATTATTCCCCCGGTATTCATTTTCCATCACAGATCAAGAAGATAAGACCATTTAATAAAAAATTTCACTTAGAAATTCATAAGACAAAAATGAGTTAAAAATGAGCAAAACCATACCGGATAGACCATGATGATCAATGATTGATATGGGAAGCAGATAGACAGTAATGATTCAAAATTAACATGTAGATAGGGCAGATATCCCAAGTATGACATGTATATGAATAATCAAACTGATAAATGAAAGAAGAATGCTATATCTTAATCAAGAAGTAACTCTGTAATAATAAATCCTTACAAAACAATTAACAACACCCATATTTCTATAATGGGGTAAGTGAAAACTACGAAGAAAAATAAATATACAAAAATTAATGAGAAATTTCGAGGATCTAACCCATGCATGTAAATATACACTTTACTAATATACACAAAACAATAATAACAATGCTCAATGGATAATCTTGTAAGAATTTACAAAACGAATAGTGAAAGACACATACATACATTAATATACACTTTACCATCATAGTATTAAAAGTAGACGATCTATTTATATGGAAAACATGAAAATCATTAAGGAAGACCCAACAAGAACACATGAGAACCCAATTACATTTACAAGAAATTTCAAGGTGTTGTAAATCAACAAGGATGCATTCAAAAAACAAAATATTTGATAAAGAAATTGAATCTTAGATGCTAAGAATTCCAATTCAAATATTGGTACAATTTCAGGGTTCATTACAGAGAAAAATGCATAGACCGTTAAAACCCTAAGGTCTAAGGTTAACAAACAAAGTGAAACCTGCATTTAAATTCTACACAGTCCCCATATGTATCCCGTGTGTATCCTGTGTGCATTTATCATATCATATTTATAAAAACGAACCAGCAATTTTAAATATGATATTGCTGCATATCATAAATTTCACTGTGTAGATAAATAAACGAACCCAAAAAACTAAGAAAACCCAGCTAAATTCCATAGAAGAGCTAAACCCAAGAAAACAAGAACAGCTAAACATAATTCCACCGAACAGCGATTGAGAGTGTTAATAAACACAGGGAACAAGTGTTAAACAACACAGAGCATGATTGGTAGGATTCACAGAATCCTACCAGAGGTCGCCGAAGGTCCGCCGCCGCCGAGGATGCAGAGAAGCCGCCACAACGCCGAAAGAGAACCTCGCCAACGCCAACCATGGAACCCTGTACCTGCAAAAAAACAAGAAAAACAATATTTGATCAACAAAAATGGCATTCTCTCAGTAAAAAGTGAAAGAATTGCAAAAATACCTGAAGAATTCAACCAAAAAGAGCAAGCGAACCGAAACCTTGGCGTACAAGCATCGATAAGCTGGCGGTCCAGCATCAGAGGAATGGTGGACACAATGACGGACTTCGCGTTCAAGAACAGGAACGGATGGCGAGCTACAACGTTCAGCAACCAACAAACACATAAACCCAACAAGATCAACAATGCGGAACCGGAAAACAGGTTTAGCAACTGCAACAAACAACTAACCAGCAATGGTGGGCATTGAAAGGTTGGAGCGTTAACAGGAAATGGCGATAGGTTGTGCAGGTTCTGGAACCCGCAGCAACCACCACCGGCGGAGCCGAACGCCCACACACCGGTCCCGAGCAACAATGAACGGGAGTCCATAGACATCACGGTAAAACCTCTGGCAGAAACCCTAAAACGTATTAACCCCTGCGCATTTAATACTATTACCTACCCAACACGTGGTCGATCCAAGTGGGCAGCTGTCGTACAGCGTCCACGTGTGTTTGGTGACTGGTCGCTGAGGTGGACGGGAGGGCGCCGTAACCCCTATATCATTTGCTGTGCTCTCTCACACTCATTTTGTTTTGAGCACTTATTTATTCGTAGTCTTGCACTTACATGAAGCATGCCGAGCACCACTTTGCCGAAGGATCTCTACTGCACAAAATTTATTTTTTCATTTAATTTATTCTAAAGCGTTTATTATAATCATACATCATATGAAAGGAGCTCCGATACTTTACTTAAGTTATTTAATTTATAATTTGGCTTTATTTATAGTATGTGGTGTATAGTGTAAAATTATTATTCATTTATTTTTCTTTTTTTTTAATGTGATATGTGGTATTTAACCAAATATATTATTTTTTGCTCATTTAGTCTTTTATGTGATATGTGGTATTCAATCCGTTTATATTTATATGTTTTTATTTATGTATGGTATAAAATTATGTTAGATTTTGTAATTAAAATTTTATATGAAAGATATTAATCATTTTCACTTCTTTTTTATTATAAGAGTTCTAATATTTTTTTGCAATCTTCTCTAACTAAGTCTTTTTAGTCTTCAAATGATTGGACCTCAATGCATTTATGGTTGAATCCTTGTGTTTCTAGAATTTAACTTTTATTATATTTTTTTAAATTATAGAAACTAAAATTTCTAGATATTTTAATTAATTATTTGTTTCCACACTTCTCAACGTCACTTTACACCTTTCCACCTCGATCAAAATGCTAGTAGTTTATTTCCTGGTATGAATGGTAGCTTAAATAGTAGTTGTGGACACTGGTCTAGTAGTTTATCTCCTGTGATAAGAAATGAATGGTAGCTTGAATGGTATTTGTGGACACTGGTCTTGGTCATATGGTTGCTTGTACAGTGCTCTTTGTTCTTTATATAGTCCCTGATGGCGGAGCCGTAGAATCCAATCTTTCTCATACCACCAATCTGCCTGAGGAAGTGTGCGATCATACAATGGACGATCGCAATGCCAAAACTCAGCTTCACTTTGTGATGTTTCCATTGTTAGCTAAGGGTCACATAAATCCTTTCTTGGAGCTCTCAAAGGCTCTCGCTACTCATGGCCACAAAGTCTCCTTCATCTCCACGCCTCTCAACATTTCCAGAATCAGGCCTTCGTTACACGTTCAGGGGTGGCCGGGCCAGATCGATCTGCTGGCACTATCGTTACCGCCCACGGAGGGCCTCACTCCCAAAGCGGAATGCATGGTAGACATCCCTCCAGAAATGTGCGCTGTGCTCTACAAGGCGATGGACGGGATGGAGAAGCCGTTTGAAAGACTTCTCGGAGAGCTCTCGCCGGATTATCTGATCCAGGACTACCACCAGTATTGGACTCGGACTGTTGCAGAGGAGATGCACATTCCGGTCATATATTTCGCAGCCCTTTCCTCCGCTTTTTGTTGTCACGCATTCCATCCTTGTAAATTGCGGAACCAGGAAATAACCACCGAGGAACTCGCGGCTCCTCCCCCTGGGTTTCCGTCGTCGGTGATCACTTTGAGGCCGTACGAAGCACGACATTTGTTATATATGTACAGACCATCACCTGGAGATGTCAGTCCGATCAATCGATTGGGTAAATCCCTGGAAGGATGCGTGGCAATAATCGTGAGATCCTGCTTTGAAGGTGAAGATAAATACATTCGTTATCTTCATGACACCATTGGAGTTCCTGTGTTTTCCATTGGCCCGGTCATGCCCACTATCCAGTCGGGCACCGAGGAATCCGAGCTGCTGAAATGGCTGGACTGACAGAGGGCAGCCTCCGTCGTTTTTGTGTCATTCGGTAGCCAGGTGTTTTTGTCCAGAGAACAAATCCAGGAGATGGCGCTGGGATTGGAGGCGAGTGGATTCCCGTTCCTCTGGTCTCTTCGTTTTCCGCCGTATTTGGCCGGTGGGCCAGACGATCTACTGGGATTTCTTCCCGAAGGATTCGAGAGTCGAACCCACGACCGGGGGCTTGTCGTCTAGGGCTGGGTACCGCAGGTACGGATCCTCTCGCATTCGTCGGTCGGTGGGTTTCTGAGCCATGGTGGATGGGGTTCCACCATGGAGTCACTGAGCTTCGGAATACCGCTCATCTTTCTGCCCATTCAATTTGATCAGGGTTTGAATGGTCGTCTAATAGCTACGGAATTGAAAGCGGGGATCGAAATAGAAAGGGGAGATGATGGCTCTTTTCTCAGAGAAAAGATATCAAAAACATTAACAGTAGCAATTTCGGGAGTGGAGGGGGAGAAGTTGAGATCGAAGGCAGCCAAATCCTGTAATATTATAGCTGCGAATAAGCAGAATTATGTCCATGATTTCATTCAAAAGCTTGAACACTTGGCATAAGACTACAAGAAGAAAATGCATGTAATGTAATGTTGTTCTAGTGAACCTCTTCAACAAGGCTAGAGAAGTGATATAATATGGGTCAGGAATTATCGTTCTTACAGTATTAATATCAGTGTTTTTATGGTGTCTGCTACTCCCCGGTGCCATTGTTAGAATTCGTTGCACTTCGCTCTCCAGGTAAATCTCAGCCCCTGAATTTTCTATTTACTCTTTTTGGACAACTTTTAAAAATCTATTCTACCCGTCCTTCGTCTTTTTTCGTTTCTCGTTGTTCCACAGTCCGTAGCAACAACTGATAGATTTCAAGGGTGCACTGTGCTTTTACGGATCTCAAGTTTTAACATACGATGGTTGATGTTGTGGAGTTGCCGAGCAGACTGGTTGTTCTGCCATTCCGGAACGAGGTTTTGTTCCCCACTGCCATATAAGTTACCCCATATAAACCTAGCGCCATATATATGTTTCACTTTTCCATTGTAACAATAAATAAATACTTTTGTTGATGCATATTCATTCGATGGCTTATAGTAAGAGTTTGTGAACACAGAACTTCCAATCATGGTAATACTAGTGAATGGAAATTCATGCCTTCTGAAGAACTGGGGTCGTGTATCAGAACTACGCTTGTGTGCTATCCGGGATACATGTAAATAGACTTGGATGCTCTTTTTTGTCGTCCATCGTCGATTACCAGAAAGGTTATTTAAAATGGTAATATGTGGTATACCTCGTATATTTTTTAAGCAAGTTTTTTCAAGATAGGGAATAATAATTTTTTTCGGTATGTGCAATAGTATGTAAGCCACATAGGCTAGAAATTCATGTTTTTCGCAAATACTAAGGCATTTATTTCAGTTTGACTCGGAATGGTTAATCTATGGTGGCGACCCTCGCTCATGATCGAGCATAGGACTTGTCCATCTTAACGAGAGTGACCTTACCACTACCTCGCCTCCATAGACCTTATATTCTTTAAGCAAGTTATTATTATTATTATCTAATTTTAAGATCATGGCCAAACCAGACACCAAATTAGTGTATGAGATTTCCTTGTTTGTGGGACAATGGACCCATCTCCCCGTAGCAATTTGACTACTAAGTCTATAAAGACATACATAATCTACCCCTATGGTTTTGAACCTATGACCTCTTAAGAAGAAACACATACTCTTAACCATTAAAAAAAAAAATGTGATTCAAATTCTATAAATATTTTCTGAAAAGTCCAAAAACTCGAAGTAAGAACTACAACCCATAATTAATTGACTTGGTTGCGCCATCTACACTCAATATGACCCCATGTGGGTCACGTCCTCATAAAAAATTTTAAAATGTCGGCTTAAGTTTAAAATTTAAAAAAAAAAAAAAAAAAAAATCACATTGTGCTAGAACATATATCAATTTCTAATACAATTATGTATTATTTATATAATTTGAATGGATAGTAAATTATATACGTGAATTTGAATGGATCATAAATTTACCTTTAACAAAAAAATTTACCACATTGAATTTCCAAATTAAGTAAAATTTTAAACATCTTTACTCTTTACTAAAGTCAATATCATTTCCTAAATCAAAGGAAAAGAGTTAATTCAACACAAACAATCAAAATCCAAAATCTTTTAATATTTTTTTTAAAATGAAAAGTGACAATAATAGTGTTGAAAGATAGAAAATGTGAATAATAAGAATGTACTCATGTTACAATCAATCTCAAACTATTTTCTTCTACTATTCTTATTTCCTCCCTTGTTAGTTTTGATATCTTTTCATATCGATTATATGAAAAAGAAAATTTAAATCGTAAAGCATTTAAATCTTTAGCTCGATCTGTTGTAGTAAACATGATACCTTGTCTCTCTTGCTCTCCAATATTAATAGCTTAAATTACTATAACACAAAAATCAATCTACATTGTTAATAACTTTTTGTTCTTACACTAAAATCAATGCATATTGTTAATCCAATCACTTTAATATTAATGTACCATCATATATCCAATTACATCAAATCATAAATCAACATATACATTGAAATCAATGCATTTAATGCAAGAAATCAAATAAGATTAGAAAATAACTTCTACATTGAAATCAATGCACCTAATGCAATCAATCAAATAAGATTAAAAACCAACATCTACACTGAAATCAATACATTTACTCAAAGCAATCAAATAGGATTAGAAATCGCCATCTACACTGAAATCAATGCATTTAGTGCGAGAAATATTCCTCCCTCTCTCCACCCTCCATCCATATCTATATCCCCCTCCATCTATTCTTTTTTGTCTCTCTATCTCACCCCTCTAAACACACGCGCTCTCGTACTCCATATATATCAATCTCTTTTTCAATCACCCCCTCTCCCCATCTCTCTCTTCTTCCCTCTCTTCACCTTCCATCTATATCTCTATCTTCCCCATCTCTACCTCTCCCCCATTAATATCTCTCTTTCTCCTTTTGTCCTCTCTCCCTCTCTCTCCATATTCCTTATCACTCTCTCTCTCTCTCTCTAGAAACCAACATCCACATTGAAATCAACGCATTTACTCAAATAAATCAAATAGGATTAGAAATCGCCATCTACACTGAAATCAATGCATTTAGTGCAAACAATCAAATAGGATTAGAAATCATCTACATTGAAACCAATTCATCTAGTGCAAGTAATCAAATATAATTATAAATCGACATCTAAATTGAAATCAACAAATTCAGTGCAAGTAATCAAATTGTATTAGAAATCACCACCTACACTGAAATCAATGCATCTAGTGCAAGTAATCAAATATCATTAGAAATAAATATCTACACTAAAATCGATGCATATAGTGCAAATAATCAAATAGGATTATAAATCACCATCTCCACTTATATCAATCCATCTAGTGTGAGAAATATTCTTCTCTCTCTCCACCCTCCATCCATATCTATATCCCCCTCCATCTCTTCTTTTCTGTCTCTCTATCTCACCCCCCTAAACACACACACTCTCGTAATCCATATATATCAATCTCTTTGTCAATCCCCTCCTCTCCCCATCTCTCTCTTCTTCCCTCTCTTCACCTTCCATCTATATCTCTATCTTCCCCCTCTCTCCCTCTCTCTCCATCTTCCTTATCACTCACTCACTCTCTCTCTCTCTCCACCTTTCTCTCTCTATTTCTTTCTTCTTACCTCTCTCCCCCTCCCCTCCAAGTCCATCTCTCTTTCCCTCCCTCTCTCCACTCTCTCACATCCTCTCTCTTCCTTCCTCTCTTTCCCTTTCTCTCCCATCTCTCTCTCCCCCTCTCTCTCTCTTCACCCACAAACTATGTTACTATATCCCTCCCTCTCTCCTTATATCTCCTTCTCCATGATGATAGATCCAGGTAGTAAGATGGATCTTAGGCTGGTTCCAAATTTCCTGAGGTACTCGTATTGGCCACATTTTTTAGATTATTAAAATTTTTGGGATATTTTATGATGCAAGATGATCTCAATGCTTTCAATGTGGTGTCGCCAAGGAAAATCTATTAAAGATATGATTAATTTTATCGGTAATATGTAAAATATATCAAATATTAATATAATCATTTTAAATATGCTAAATATTTCTGAGATTAACTTAGTCATTTAATTTTAAATTTTCTTAGTTACCTCGGTTAAGTTGAGATGATAATTATTGTCGATAACTATAATGATGAAAAATGATGAAATATTTTTTAAATGCAAAGTGACAATAATAGTGTTGAAAGATAGAAAATGTGAATAATAAGAACGTACTCATGTTACAATCAATCTCAAACTATTTTCTTCTACTATTCTTATTACCTCCCTTGTTAGTTTTGTTATCTTTTCATATCGATTATATGAAAAATAAAATTTAAATCGTAAACCATTTAAATCTTTAGCTCGAGCTGTTGTAGTAAACATGATACCTTGTCTCTCTTGCTCTCCAATATTAATAAGTTAAATTACTATAACACAGAAATCAATGTACATTGTCAATAACGTTTTGTTCTTACACTAAAATCAATGCATATTGTTAATCCAATCACTTTAAAATTAATGTACCGTCATATATCCAATTACATCAAATCATAAATCAACATATACATTGAAATCAATGCATTTAATGCAAGCAATCAAATAAGATTAGAAAATAACTTCTACATTGAAAGCAATGCACCTAATGCAATCAATCAAATAAGATTAGAAACCAACATCTACACTGAAATCAATGCATTTACTCAAAGCAATCAAATAGGATTAGAAATCGCCATCTACACTGAAATCAATGCATTTAGCGCAAACAATCAAATAGTATTAGGAATAATCTACATTGAAATCAATGCATCTAGTGCAAACAATCAAATATAATTATAAATCGACGTCTAAATTGAAATCAACACATCCAGTGCAAGCAATCAAATAGTATTAGAAATCACCACCTACACTGAAATCAATGCATCTAGTGCAAGTAATCAAATATCATTAGAAATAAATATCTACACTAAAATCGATGCATCTAGTGTAAATAATCAAATAGGATTATAAATCACCATCTCCACTTAAATCAATCCATCTAGTGCAAGAAATATTCTTCCCTCTCTCCACCCTCCATCCATATCTATATCCCCATCCATCTTTTTTTTTTTTGTCTCTATCTCACCCCCCTAAACACACACGCTCTCGCACTCCATATATATCATTCTCTTTGTCGATCACCCTCTCTCCCCATCTCTCTCTTCTTCCCTCTCTTCCCCTTCTCTCCCTCTCCCCTGCTAATATCTCTCTTTCCTCCTTTTCTCCTCTCTCTCTCTCTCTCTCCATCTTCCTTATCACTCACACACTCTCTCTCTCTAGGAACCAACATCTACACTGAAATCAATGCATTTACTCAAAGAAATCAAATAGGATTAGAAATCACCATCTACACTGAAATCAATGCATTTAGTGCAAACAATCAAATAGGATTAGAAATCATCTACATTGAAATTAAGTCATCTAGTTCAAGTAATCAAATATAATTATAAATCAACATCTAAATTGAAATCAACACATTCAGTGCAAGCAATCAAATTGTATTAGAAATCACCACCTACACTGAAATCAATGCATCTAGTGCAAGTAATCAAATATCATTAGAAATAAATATCTACACTAAAATCGATGCATCTAATGCAAATAATCAAATAGGATTAGAAATCACCATCTCCACTTATATCAATCCATCTAGTGCGAGAAATATTCCTCCCTCTCTCCACCCTCCATCCATATCTATATCCCCCTCCATCTATTATTTTTTGTCTCTCTATCTCACCCCCTAAACACACGTGCTCTCGTACTCCATATATATCAATCTCTTTTTCAATCACCCCCTCTCCCCATCTCTCTCTTCTTCCCTCTCTTCACCTTCCATCTATATCTCTATCTTCCCCTTCTCTCCCTCTCCCCCATTAATATCTCTCTTTCCTCCTTTTGTCCTCTCTCCCTCTCTCTCCATCTTCCTTATCACTCTCTCTCTCTCTCTCTCTCTCTCTAGAAACCAACATCTACACTGAAATCAATGCATTTACTCAAATAAATCCAATAGGATTAGAAATCGCCATCTACACTGAAATCAATGCATTTAGTGCAAACAATCAAATAGGATTAGAAATAATCTACATTGAAACCAATTCATCTAGTGCAAGTAATCAAATATAATTATAAATCGACATCTAAATTGAAATCAACAAATTCAGTGCAAGCAATCAAATTGTATTAGAAATCACCACCTACACTGAAATCAATGCATCTAGTGGAAGTAATCAAATATCATTAGAAATAAATATCTACACTAAAATCGATGCATATAGTGCAAATAATCAAATAGGATTATAAATCACCATCTCCACTTATATCAATCCATCTGGTGTGAGAAATATTCTTCCCTCTCTCCACCCTCCATCCATATCTACATCCCCCTCCATCTCTTCTTTTCTGCCTCTCTATCTCACCGCCCTAAACACACACACTCTCGCAATCCATTTATATCAATCTCTTTGTCAATCCCCTCCTCTCCCCATCTCTCTCCTCTTCCCTCTCTTCACCTTCCATCTATATCTCTATCTTCCCCCTCTCTCCCTCTCTCTCCATCTTCCTTATCGCTCACTCACTCTCTCTCTCTCCACCTTTCTCTCTCTATTTCTTTCTTCTTACCTCTCTCCCCCTCCCCATCCAAGTCCATCTCTCTTTCCCTCCCTCTCTCCACTCTCTCACATCCTCTCTCTTCCTTCCTCTCTTTCCCTCTCTCCACTCTCTCACATCGTCTCTCTTCACCCACCAACTATGTTACTATATCCCTCCCTCTCTCCTTATTGATCCCTCTCGGCGCATGATAGATCCAGAGTTGGATGGATCTAGGCTGGTTCTAGTCGGAGGCATCAACGTCACATTTTTCAGATTATTAAATTTTTTGTATATTTTTGAGATGTAAGATGGATCTAGGCTGGTTTCAGTCGTGTGCTGCCAAGGAAAATCTATCAAAGATATGATTAATTTTATCAGTAATATGTAAATATATCAAATATTAATATAATCATTTTAAATATGCTAAATATTTCTAAGATTAACTTGGTCATTTTAATTTTAAATTTTCTTAGTTACCTCAGTTTGTTGAGATGATAATTATTGTTAATAACTATAATGATGAAAAATGATGAAATGTTTTTTTTAAATGCAAAGTGACAATAATAGTGTTGAAAGATAGAAAATGTGAATAATAAGAACGTACTCATGTTACAATCAATCTCAAACGATTTTCTTCTACTATTCTTATTTCCTCCCTTGTTAGTTTTGTTATCTTTTCATATCGATTATATGAAAAAGAAAATTTAAATAGTAAACCATTTAAATCTTTAGCTCGATCTGTTGTAGTAAACATGATACCTTGTCTCTCTTGCTCTCCAATATTAATAGCTTAAATTACTATAACACAAAAATCAATCTACATTGTTAATAACTTTTTGTGCTTACACTAAAATCAATGCATATTGTTAATCCAATCACTTTAATATTAATGTGTCGTCATATATCCAATTACATCAAATCATAAATCAACATATACAATGAAATCAATGCATTTAATGCAAGCAATCAAATAATATTAGAAAATAACTTCTACATTGAAATCAATGCACCTAATGCAATCAATCAAATAAGATTAGAAGCAAAGCATACCAGAAATCAATTCATTTTACTCAAAGCAATATAATAGGATTAGAAATCACCATCTACTTGAAATCAATGCCGCATACAGTGCAAGCGATCAAATAGTATTAGGAATAATCTACATTGAAATCAATGCATCTAGTGCAAGCAAATCAAAAATCATCGAATTATAAATCAAAGCGTCTAAATTGAAATCAACATATCCGATGCAAGCAATCATTAGTATTAGGAATCATCACCTACCTCAAATCAATGCATCTAGTGCAGTAATCATATATCATCATAAATAAATATCTACACTAAAATCGATGCATCTAGTGCAAATAATCAAATAGGATTATAAATCACCATCTCCACTTAAATCAATCCATCTAGTGCAAGAAATATTCTTCCCTCTCTCCACCCTCCATCCATATCTATATCCCCATCCATCACTTTTTTTTGTCTTTATCTCACCCCCCTAAACACACACGCTGTTGCACTCCATATATATCATTCTCTTTGTCGATCACCCTCTCTCCCTATATCTCTCTTCTTCCCTATCTTCTCCTTCTCTCCCTCTCCCCCATTAATATCTCTTTTTCCTCCTTTTGTCCTCTCTCCCTCTCTCTCCATCTTCCTTATCGCTCTCTCTCTCTCTTTCTCTAGAAACCAACATCTACACTGAAATCAATGCATTTACTCAAATAAATCAAATAGGATTAGAAATCGCCATCTACACTAAAATAAATGAATTTAGTGCAAACAATCAAATAGGATTAGAAATCATCTACATTGAAACCAATTCATCTAGTGCAAGTAATCAAATATAATTATAAATCAACATCTAAATTGAAATCAACACATTCAGTGCAAGCAATCAAATTGTATTAGAAATCACCACCTACACTGAAATCAATGCATCTAGTGCAAGTAATCAAATATCATTAGAAATAAATATCTACACTAAAATCGATGCATCTAGTGCAAATAATCAAATAGGATTAGAAATCACCATATCCACTTATATCAATCCATCTAGTGCGAGAAATATTCCTCCCTCTCTCCACCCTCCATCCATATCTATATCCCCCTCCATCTATTCTTTTTTGTCTCTCTATCTCACCCCCCTAAACACACGTGCTCTCGTACTCCATATATATCAATCTCTTTTTCAATCACCCCCTCTCCCCATCTCTCTCTTCTTCCCTCTCTTCACCTTCCATCTATATATCTATCTTCCCCTTCTCTCCCTCTCCCCCATTAATATCTCTCTTTCCTCCTTTTGTCCTCTCTCCCTCTCTCTCCATCTTCCTTATCTCTCTCTCTCTCTCTCTCTCTCTCTCTCTCTAGAAACCAACATCTACACTGAAATCAATGCATTTACTCAAATAAATCAAATAGGATTAGAAATCGCCATCTACACTGAAATCAATGCATTTAGTGAAAACAATCAAATAGGATTAGAAATCATCTACATTGAAACCAATTCATCTAGTGCAAGTAATCAAATATAATTATAAATCGACATCTAAATTGAAATCAACAAATTCGGTGCAAGCAATCAAATTGTATTAGAAATCACCACCTACACTGAAATCAATGCATCTAGTGCAAGTAATCAAATATCATTAGAAATAAATATCTACACTAAAATCGATGCATATAGTGCGAATAATCAAATAGGATTATAAATCACCATCTCCACTTATATCAATCCATCTAGTGTGAGAAATATTCTTCCCTCTCTCCACCCTCCATCCATATCTATATCCCCCTCCATCTCTTCTTTTATGTCTCTCTATCTCACCCCCTTAAACACACACACTCTCGCAATCCATATATATCAATCTCTTTGTCAATCCCCTCCTCTCCCCATCTCTCTCTTCTTCCCTCTCTTCACCTTCCATCTATATCTATATCTTCCCCCTCTCTCCCTCTCTCTCCATCTTCCTTATCACTCACTCACACTCTCTCTCTCCACCTTTCTCTCTCTATTTCTTTCTTCTTACCTCTCTCCTCCTCCCCCTCCAAGGCCATCTCTCTTTCCCTCCCTCTCTCCACTCTCTCACATCCTCTCTCTTCCTTCCTCTCTTTCCCTTTCTCTCCCATCTCTCTCTCCCTCTCTCTCTCTCTCTTCACCCACCAATTATGTTACTATATCCCTCCCTCTCTCCTTTTTGATCCCTCTCGGCGCATGATAGATCCAGAGTTAGATGGATCTAGGCTAGTTCTAGTCGGAGGCATCAACGTCAATTTTTTCAGATTATTAAATTTTTTGTATATTTTTGAGATGTAAGATGGATCTAGGCTGGTTTCAGTCGTGTGCTGCCAAGGAAAATCTATCAAATATATGATTAATTTTATCAGTAATATGTAAATATATCAAATATTAATATAATCATTTTAAATATGCTAAATATTTATGAGATTAACTTGGTCATTTTAATTTTAAATTTTCTTAGTTACCTCAGTTCGTTGAGATGATAATTATTGTTAATAACTATAATGATGAAAAATGATGAAATATTTTTTTTTAAATGCAAAGTGACAATAATAGTGTTGAAAGATAGAAAATGTGAACAATAAGAACGTACTCATGTTACAATCAATCTCAAACTATTTTCTTCTACTATTCTTATTTCCTCCCTTGTTAGTTTTGTTATCTTTTCATATCGATTATATGAAAAGAAAATTTAGGCATATTAGAAGTATTAGATCTATCAGGAGGATAACTCATATTAGCATATTAATCTTGCACTAGATGGATTGATATAAGTGGAGATGGTGATTTCTAATCCTATTTGATTATTTGGACTAGATGCATCGATTTTAGTGTAGATATTTATTTCTAATGATATTTGATTACTTGCACTAGATGCATTGATTTCAGTGTAGGTGGTGATTTCTAATACAATTTGATTGCTTGCACTAAATGTGTTGATTTCAATTTAGATGTCAATTTATAATTATATTTGATTACTTGCACTAGATGAATTGATTTCAATGTAGATGATTTCTAATCCTATTTGATTGTTTGCACTAAATTCATTGATTTCAGTGTAGATGGCGATTTCTAATCCTATTTGATTTCTTTGAGTAAATGCAGTGATTTCAGTGTAGATGTTGGTTCCTAGAGAGAGAGAGAGTGAGTGATAAGGAAGATGGAGAGAGAGAGAGAGAGATATTAGCGAGAGGAGAGAAGAGGAAGAGAGGGAAAGAGAGGAACGGGGAGAGGGTGATCGTGAAAAATGATATATATGGGTGCGAAAAGCGTGTGTTTTGGGGGGAATTTGAGATAGAGAGACAAAAGGTGATGAATGGGGATAAGGGGGATATAGTATGGATGGAGGGTGGAGGGAAGAATATTTCTTGCACTAGATGAATTGTTTAAGTGGAGATGGTGACTTATAATCCTATTTGATTAATGCACTAGATGCATCGATTTTAGTGTAGATATTTATTTCTAATGATATATGATTACTTGCACTAGATGCATTAATTTAGTGTAGGTCATGATTCCTAATACTATTTGAATGCTTGCCTTTGAATGTGTTGATTTCAATTTAGACGTCGATTTATAATTATATTTGATTTCTTGCACTAGATGCATTGATTTCAATATAGATTATTCCTAATACTATTTGATTGTTTGCGCTAAATGCATTGATTTCGGTGTAGATGGCGATTTCTAATCCTATTTGATTGCTTTGAGTAAATGCATTGATTTCAGTGTAGATGTTGGTTTCTAATCTTATTTGATTGATTGCATTAGGTGCATTGATTTCGATGTAGAAGTTATTTTCTAATCTTATTTGATTGCTTGCATTAAATGCATTGATTTCAATGTATATGTTGATTTATGATTTGATGTAATTCGATATATGACGGTACATTAATATTAAAGTGATTGGATTAACAATATGCATTGATTTTAGTGTAAGCACAAAAAGTTATTAACAATGTAGATTGATTTTTTGTGTTATAGTAATTTAAGCTATTAATATTGGAGAGCAAGAGAGACAAGGTATCATGTTTACTACAACAGATCGAGCTAAAGATTTAAATGGTTTACGATTTAAATTTTCTTTTTCATATAATCGATATGAAAAGATAACAAAACTAACAAGGGAGGAAATAAGAATAGTAGAAGAAAATAGTTTGAGATTGATTGTAACATGAGTATGTTCTTATTATTCACATTTTCTATCTTTCAACACTATTACTGTCACTTTGCATTTAAAAAAAATATTTCATCATTTTTCATCATTATAGTTATTAACAATAATTATCATCTCAACGAACTGAGGTAACTAAGAAAATTTAAAATTAAAATCACCAAGTTAATCTCAGAAATATTTAGCATATTTAAAATGATTATATTAATATTTGATATATTTACATATTACTGATAAAATTAATCATATCTTTGATAGATTTTCCTTGGCAGCACACGACTGAAACCAGCCTAGATCCATCTTACATCTGAAAAATATACAAAAATTTTAATAATATGGAAAATGTGACATTGATGCCTCCCACTGGAACCAGCCTAGATCAATCTAACTCCGGATCTATCATGCGCCGAGAGGGATCAATAAGGGGAGAGAGAGAGATATAGTAAGATAGTTATGGGTGAAGAGAGAGAGAGAGAGAGAGAGAGATGAGAGACAAAGGGAAAGAGAGGAAGGAAGAGAGAGGATGTGAGAGAGTGGAGAGAGGGAGGGAAAGAGAGATGGACTTGGAGGGGGAGGGGGAGAGAGGTAAGAATAAAGAAATAGAGAGAGAAAGGTGAAGAGAGAGAGAGTGAGTGAGTGATAAGGAAGATGGAGAGAGAGGGAGAGAGGGGGAAGATAGAGATATAGATGGAAGGTGAAGAAAGGGAAGAAGAGAGATATGGGGAGAGGAGGGGATTGACAAAGAGATTGATATATATGGATTGCGAGAGTGTGTGTGTTTAGGGGGGTGAGATAGAGAGACAGAAAAGAAGAGATGGAGGGGGATATAGATATGGATGGAGGGTGGAGAGAGGGAAGAATATTTCACACACTAGATGGATTGATATAAGTGGAGATGGTGATTTATAACATTATTTGATTATTTTCACTATATGAAATGATTTTAGTGTAGATATTTATTTCTAATGATATTTGATTACTTGCACTAGATGCATTGATTTCAATGTAGGTGGTGATTTCTAATACAATTTGATTGCTTGCACTGAATGTGTTGATTTCAGAATTTATGCTTCATTTTAAACTGTATTTGATTACTTGCACTAGATGAATTGGTTTCAATGTAGATGATTTCTAATCCTATTTGATTGTTTGCACTAAATGCATTGATATAAGTGGTGATGGCGATTTCTAATCCTATTTGAACTATTTGAGTAAATGCATTGATTTCTGTGTAGATGTTGGTTTCTAGAGAGAGAGAGAGAGAGAGAGAGAGTGATAAGGAAGATGGAGAGAGAGGGAGAGAGGACAAAAGGAGGAAAGAGAGATATTAATGGGGGAGAGGGAGAGAAGGGGAAGACAGAGATATAGATGGAAGGTGAAGAGAGGGAAGAAGAGAGAGATGGGGAGAGGGGGTGATTGAAAAAGAGATTGAAATATATGGAGTACGAGAGCACGTGTGTTTAGGGGGGGTGAGATAGAGAGACAAAAAAGAATAGATGGAGGGGGATATAGATATGGATGGAGGGTGGAGAGAGGGAGGAATATTTCTCGCACTATATGGATTGATATAAGTGGAGATGGTGATTTCTAATCCTATTTGATTATTTGCACTAGATGCATCCATTTTAGTGTAGATATTTATTTCTAATGATATTTGATTACTTGCACTAGATGCATTGATTTCAGTGTAGGTGGTGATTTCTAATACAATTTGATTGCTTGCACTGAATTTGTTGATTTCAATTTAGATGTCGATTTATAATTATATTTTATTACTTGCACTAGATGAATTGGTTTCAATGTAGATGATTTCTAATCCTATTTGATTGTTTGCACTAAATGCATTGATTTCAATGTAGATGGCGATTTCTAATCCTATTTGATTTCTTTGAGTAAATGCATTGATTTCAGTGTAGATGTTGGTTCCTAGAGAGAGAGAGAGTGAGTGATAAGGAAGATGGAGAGAGAGAGAGAGAGAGGAAAAAAGGAGGAAAGAGAGATATTAGCGGGGGAGAGGGAGAGAAGGGGAAGAGAGGGAAGAAGAGAGAGACGGGGAGAGAGGGTGATCGACAAAGAGAATGATATATATGGAGTGCGAGAGCGTGTGTGTTTAGGGGGGTGAGATAGAGACAAAAAAAAAGAGATGGATGGGGATATAGAGATGGATGGAGGGTGGAGAGAGGGAAGAATATTTCTTGCACTAGATGGATTGATTTAAGTGGAGATGGTGATTTATAATCCTATTTGATTATTTGCACTAGATGCATCGATTTTAGTGTAGATATTTATTTCTAATGATATGTGATTACTTGCACTAGATGCATTGATTTCAGTGTAGGTGATGATTCCTAATTCTATTTGATTGCACCGGAAGTGTGTTGGATTTCCACTTGTACGTCGATTTATAATTATATTTGATTGCTTGCACCAGATGCATTGATTTCAATGTAGATTATTCCCATACTATTTGATTGTTTGCGCCAAATGCATTGATTTCTTGTGCAGATGTGTGATTTTAATCCTATTATATTGCTTTGAGTAAATGCATTGATTTCCTGTAGATGTTGGTTTCTAATCTTATTTGATTGATTGCATTAGGTGCATTGATTTCAATGGTAGTTATTTTCTAATCTTATTTGATCGTTGCATTAAATGCATTGATTTCAATGTATATGTTGATTTATGATTTGACAATTTGATACATGACGTCACATTAATATTAATTTCATCATTTTTCATCATTATAGTTATTAACAATAATTATCATCTCAATGAACTGAGTTAACTAAGAAAATTTAAAATTAAAATGACCAAGTTAATCTCAGAAATATTTAGCATATTTAAAATGATTATATTAATATTTGATATATTTACATATTACTGATAAAATTAATCATATCTTTGATAGATTTTCCTTGGCAGCACATCACTAAAACCAGCCTAGATCCATCTTACATCTCAAAAATATACAAAAGTTTTAATAATCTAAAAAATGTGACGTTGATGCCTCCGACTGGAACTAGCCTAGATCCATCTAACTCTGGATCTATCACGCGCTAAGAGGGATCAAATATCTCGAGGTGCAAACCTTTCCTCAAGTTTTGCACTCAAAAAATAGGTTTGCACCTCAAGAGATTTGATCCCTCTAGGCACATGATAGATCCAGAGTTAGATGGATCTAGGCTGGTTTAAAACTTAAGCCGACATTTTGTATGAGGACGTGACCCACCTGACATCGGGGTCATATTTGGTTGTAGATGCGCCTTTCGGCGCAATAAGTGGCTCCATGATTTACATGTCACGCACCTTATATATAGTAACATTAATACATTAAATCTAAAATGCCTAAAATGATAAACCTTAATTTTGAATTGATAGAGGGAGTTAAACCCTAAGGTGAAATTTTGTAGTCATATAAGCAAGATGACGCAAGGATTTAAGGTAAGTATTGATTTTTATTTTTTTTTCTAAATTTCAATTAAATCTAAATATGAATAAATATTGTAAAAAAAATCAATAGTAAAATTTCTACTGTATAGGGTTTTTATTTTATTTTGAATTCCAATTAAATTTAATAGAAATTGTAAAAAAATTTATTAGTAAAATTTAAAATTTTTACTATGCAGGGCTTTGAGTGAATCACCATACCTTTCAAATTATGATCTTCTAAATAGTTTTGTTGTTCCAAAGTATTCTCCTACTCCATAATTGTGCTCGAAGTATGTCTCTCTTGCAAATCTCTCCCTTGAAATTTTGGGAAAAATAACGAAATAGTGAGTAAATTCTTACTACTTAAAATACTCTATGAAATTATATTTTGAAAAATCAATTACTGCTCATTTCTCAATTTGAAAAAATAAAGTCACGTTTTTTTTGGAACATCCGCTTGTTTCTTAGTAAAAAGCACTTTACTAGTAACGTGCACCTATTAAGATAACTAATTGGTGCATTTTTTTTTTTAATGCACCAATATGATAGAATTCATTTTTATTTTTATTTTTGAAATCCGGAAACCAGTGCAGTTATTATTTTAACGCATCGATGCAGTGAGTTGTACAAGAGCACCGAAATGTTTTAAAATTTATCTAAATTTTTATTTTCACATAAAATGACATATTCATCTCAAATTATCATTTTGTGGCATATTTATCATTTTGTGGCTCTGCACACACACTAACCAATAAATATTAGTTAAACTTACATATTGTTGAAACGTGTTAATTTTGTAAAGAATTTTCCATTTCTGCTTTTTTGGATGTGCTATCATTATGTCAATCAATAATTTTGTTACTTGACTTATTCTCAGGCATTATTTTATAAATACAATGTATGTCATTCAATACATAATCCATTAAATATATTTTATAAATGACTCACATAATTTTAAGCCAAAAAGAGGTCTGATAACCGATGCACTTATGTGCATAAATGCATCGGTTTGTTTTATTTGTAAAATGAACTGATGTGTTTAATTATTGAGCATCGATAACGACAATTATTCTTTTAAATAACTTTAAATTATGATAGTACGATATGTAACGATAAAAGCATCATCAATATTTAGAATTCTTTTGGTAATAATCACATGCAATAGAGCATTGTCGACATGCTTCGAACCAATCAGTGTGGTTGATCACCAGGACTAGGTGAGAGATCAGATCCAGACATTGAGTTTAAATAGATGTAGAAATGGCTAAACTAGTCGTTAGGATAATGCCTAGTCTATCTCTGAAATTAAATTAAATTAATAAAATGATTAATTTTATTAAAATTATAATTTTAAAAAGATTTTTTTGTATAATTTTCTAATATTTAAATTACAACTTTTTTTGGTTAATTTTCATTATAATTTTAGATTAAAATCTATTTGTATGATTAAAAAATAATTCTAGGGATTATGTTAATATGCTTCTATAATTTTCTTCAAATTAAAACATTTTGGTGAATTTATATTAAGTTTTTATTATATTTTTAGATTAAAATATTTTATTTATTTATTTTAATATTATTTTGCTTCTAGATTTAAAAAAGGGGATTTTTTTAGGGGGACGAGGTCAAAAAATAATTAAAAAACGATAATCAACGATCAACAAAAAATCAGACCAAGTCTAAAAAATTAAGGAAAAAGATTAAGGAAAAATCAAGGCAAAATCATATCATCTTTTGCCTTAATTTTTTAGACTCGGTCTGATTTTTTGTTGATCATTTTTTGTTGTTTTTTAATTTTTTTTTACCTCATCCCCTATAAAAAAAAACCCTTTTTAAAATCTAGAAGCAAATTAATATTTAAAATAATAGATAAATAAACAAATAAAATATTTTAATCTAAAATATAATAAAAACTTAATCTAAATTCACCAAAAATGTTTTAATTTGAAAAAAATTATAGAAGCATATTAACATAATCCCTATAATTATTATTTAATAATATAAAAATATTTTAATCTAAAATTATAATGAAAATTAACCCAAAAAAAGGTTTTAATTTAAATATCAGAAAATTATATAAAAAATTCTTTTTAAAATTATAATTTTAATAAAATCATGCTTTTATTAATTTAATTTAATTTCAGATTCAAACTAGTCATTAACCTAACAGATAGTTTAGCCATCTCTACATCTATTTAAACGTTTAGCCATCTCTACATCTATTTAAACTCAAAGTTTGGATCTGATCTCTCCCCTAGTCCTGATGATGAACCACACTAGTTGGTTCGAAACACGTCGACAATGTTATATTGCATGTGATTATTACCCAAAGAATACTAAATATTTATGATGGATTAGAGAAGCCAAAATTCTAAAAAAGCATCATCATTGTAATAAAACAGTAAAACATAAAAAATTAACCAAATGTTTTTTGGATTTAACGGTGCTATTTGTCAGAGGCACACCAATGCGTTATATTACATAGGGCGCACTGATAATCATAATTCATCTTTAAAAAAAATGGATAGGGCACGTTGCTCCATAGTGCTTCCAACATGTCTCTCTTACAAATATATCCCTTGAAATTTTGGTAAAAATAATGAAATAATGAATAACTTCTTACAATTCAAAATACTTTATGAAATCATATTTCAAAAAATCAATTACCGCTCATGTTTCAATTTGAAAAAAATAAATTCACGCCTTCTTTTTCCAAATTTTCGGAACATCGGTGTGTTTTTTAGTAAAAAGCATTGATGTGTTTGCTAGTAACACACACTAATTAATATAACTTATCGGTGCGCTATTTTTTTTTAATGCACCGATATGATAGAACTCATTTTTCTGTTTTCAAAGTCCCAGAAACTGGTGTGGTTATTATTTTAATGCATTGATGCAATTGGTGCGATTATTATTTAAACGCATCGGTGCAATTAGTTTTACAATAACACCATTATGCTTAAAAGTTATCTAAATTTTTATTTTCACATAAAATGGCATATTCATCTCAAATTATCCATTAGGGTGTATCCACATGAATTACAATAGCTCATAGTATACATTTTCGCTTAAATTCGCTTTATTCTTAAAAAATGGTTTTAAAACTATATTGAAATTTTGATTATGGTACGGTTCCTGAAATTAATTTTAGGCATGTACACAAAAAATTATTGTTGATTTTGCTAAAATGAAGGGAAAATATCTCATAATATCAAATGGAAAATTCTTCAAAATCCACTTTGTTCCATATTGTTCAAATTCCTTCACTGAGTTATCCATTTCCATCTCTAGTAAGTTCAGATATTATTTATATTTTGATTATCTAATTGATTTTTTTTTTATGCATGTCAATTTGAATAAAAATGTATCGAAATTTGCAGGATCCTTATTCAGAATCAAGTTCAGATGCAGAAAATACTCCACCAATTCAAAAACGCCGGAAGTTCTTATTGGGAGTAGCATATCGTAAGCAATTGGTAGATGAAAATGGAGAGTTGCTTTACCCTGCCAGTTGTAGCATGTCATCTTCTAGCCACAATCCTAGGTCAACAATGGTAATGATTATTTGGTATAATGTAATTTCAACAAACCAATTGCAAGGTGCTTACTAATATCATTGATGTACTAATGTTCAATAATTTTTATTTTTAAACATAGGATTCTAGTGTTGATGAGAGATCCACCCACCATCTTCTTGTGCAACCCACTACAATGTCAAATCGAGAGAAGGATTCCCAATGATAAAAAATCATAGATGAAACATACCAAGAATGGTTGAATCAACCACCTATTCAATTTCCACTACGTCTAGATTCACCAATTAGGAGTGTTAACAACAATATTAGTTCTTCATCACAAGTTGGCAATGGAGGTAATCAAATAGAGGTTGGTATGGATAATTACTTATGGGATACGATTACGATGGAGACAATGTTGTTAGATGGATATCATAATGATGAGTTAGGGGATGATGCTCATATCACTGATACATTTTTCGAAAGCTTGAAATCTGCTTCCACCACCCCTCCCTTTGGACCCGTCGGCCAATCAAAGTATACGTAGCTGGGGACAATGATGTTACTCTAAAAATTTAAAGAAACTTTTGGCATACCAATTGCATGTTTCTAAGCAATATAGAGGTAACATACCATGATCAAGTCCCTTATATTTTGAGAAACTATGTCACACAATCAACAATAAAAATTGTTGATTTTATGAACGTTAAATATTGACTTTGTAAATTTATACTACCCACCAAATGCAGGTTATTCAACAATAATGTTATTCTGAGTGATAATGTCACTCAGTAGATTCAAAGAAGCAAAGCAGTTGTTGAAAATGTTGGGCGTTGAGTACATATCATATCATGCATGTCTGAATGATTGTATTTTATATAGAGGAGAATATATATACAAAGAGATATGTTTGAAATGTGGGAATGAAAAGTACCATAAATATTAAAAAAGGGTAAATCACATGGTCCTCCTCATAATATATCGAGGCACATGCCTATAATACCAAGGATTCAAAGGCTCTTTCATTGCAAAGAATTAGTTATGTTGTAGGGATAACATACCTCACACAAAAGTGAGTCAGGATTTATGTGAATCCCAACAGATTCAATAGCCATGAAGGATATAGAGGATAAATGGCCTGAAAAATTCAGGGATGAAGTACGAAGTCTGCGACTGAGAATAGACATGGATGGCGTCAACCCATTTTCCCTCCAAAACACCAACTATTTTGTTTGGCTTATAGTAGTGATCAATAAAAATATCCTCCCATGGTTGTCCGTGAAGAATGAACATCTTATGTTGGCTCTCATTTTCCCTGGTATAAGACAAGTGAAGAATATGGATGTCTAATTACAACCATTGGTAGATGAATTGAAGGAAATATGAGAAGTGTCATCTCCACATTTTCATCTAGTGGGGGAGGAGGCATGTCCCCAACGAATGTGCCAATATCTACAAAATATATAGTACACATCAATAATTAGACAATTTCATTAAACAATTTAATAAAATAAGTAAAATAAATTCTGGTATGATACTCTAGTTGGCCCCTCTTGGGGGGCATCATCTTGCCCCACATGTGCATCTATACCTCAGTCAGTCTCTAGAAACTTCTCAAAAAATAAAGAAAAAAAATCTGAAGAAAAAGGGAAGTTCGACCTCCCATGTATCATAGCACGAAATCTATGTAAAGCTATATAAAACTACCACAAAAAGATGGCACGCCATCTGATACATCGCGGCCTCTCCACCAAACAATCAACAGAAAATAAAAGAGGGAAACTAATGTGTTTCCCATCACTGGTAGAGTTTGCAATAGTAGTCACTAATAACGAGAGGCACCTAACTTCCTCTGCACCAAAAGAAGAGATCCATAGTTGTCCATTAGATACCTGAAAATCTGTTGGAGAAACTACATGATCCCCAACATATCTCTGAGAGTAGATAAGTTGAATCTCTATTGAAACATCAAGGGGGGCATCAAGGAACTAGGTAAAATCCTCCCCTATCCTGAATAGGCCAGTGATAAATATATTTCCTCCTCAGTGGGTTGGTACCACATGTTGGGACTGACACAAAAAGCATGCCAGTGGGCATCCCACTAACAGATCAGCTGCACCAACAACCCAAAGTGCCCCTTCATGTATGTAGCTTTCTCATAGTACTTAAGGAGGCCTACATTCCTCAAGAGGCCTTGGGTAACTATTGACGTAATAGGGTGAGGGTACAAATATCTCTCCCTCTCATTCCTCCTACTATCGTACCACATCGTATTGGTAAACCATTTTCTCATATTTCTTTCGCTCTTCTCTCTGTTGACATCTTTGCATGATTGACATATAAAATACATCAACCTCCTAGATAAAACACAATTTTAAAAAAAAATTGAAAAATAAGTTTGTAAATATGGACATATAACTTTCAATTAAAAAATAAAATTAACCTTGGTGCACCAAAAAAACAATAATGCAACAGACAAGGTGCGTACATCGACTTGATGCACCATTTTTTGTGCACATACATACATAACATTAGCTATTTTTGTTTTTCAATGCAGTGCGTCGATAAAATATTTCACATCGATGCATTAATTTTACGTTGACACATCGCACCGGAACGTTTAGGTTAATGAATGCACTGAGCTATCATGTTTAAATATTATGCAGTGGATTTGGTAAAAACAAACACATCGGGAAGTTACTTTTACAAGACGCACTACTAGAAAAAACAATAATTTTTAGGGCAGTACGCCCTCGAACGTAACTTCCTAGTGCATTGATCTTATGCACTCGTTCGTGGTGCTTTTAATCTGTTACCCGACGCACCGCATAAAAAATTAAAAAATTTAAAGTGGTGTGTCATGGAACTTCTCGACCTGGTGTGTTACCATTTACCAAACACACCGCATAATATTAAAAAAATATGGTGTGTTGAATTTATATACCTATTTATGATGCACCTTATAAATTTACAAGGTGCACCGTGAATTGTGCGAGTTAAACCTCTCGAACACACCACACACAAAAATAAATAATTAATTAATTAAAAAAATGATTTTTTTTACTTAATTTTCAATTCTACTCTGCTAAAAATTTAAGTTAGCGAGAAACATAGACATTACCTGGACATTTGGTCGTCAGGAAGACATGATTTCCAAGTGATAAAAAAAAACAAACTGACTACCATTTGAAAATATTTGAAAGGCATACAGTAAGCAACAGAAGGAAGAATGTCAAGCAAGGGAAGCACCAATGGCATGATGCTTCATAGAGGAAAAAGTATCACTAGTTCTTGAGAACTATATAGCACTATAAACGGTAAAAATAAATTTTACGGCTGATAGTTTGTTTTCATTATTTAACCTTGTTTCGATGTGCTCGAGAACCTGACGCACCAGGGTGGATTATGTACGAAACAAAATGCCATTTTTGAAATTAAAAACCTCGCTGCAATTCACCATGTTATTTATGGAGTTGGGTGTTTCAAAACAATAATAACATCGGTGCTTCATTGGAGTATAGCACCAAAATGGTGAAAATGAATTTTACGACCAACATTTTTCTAAATTTAACCCTTTTCTGGTGTATTGAGTGGTACATGCATCGGGGCTTCCTATTTACTTAGCACACCATTGCTTTTTTATTTTTCTAAAAATTAACCTCCAATGGTGCAACTTTTTTTATTAAGCATCAGGGCATATCATTCTATTAACAACATTGGTGTTAGCTATGTAGGAAGAACACTGCTAATTTTAAATTAAAAACCTTTCCATGGTGCATCATGTTTTATATGCACCGATTCATTTGGAAAAGGAATATCATCGGTGCTTCATAGGAGTATAGCACCGAAATGTTGAAAATGAATTTTATGACTGGATTTTCTTAAAATTTAACCCTTGTCCAATGCTATCGAGTAGTATATGCATCGGTGCTCCGGATTCACCTAGTCAAACATTATTTTTAAATTAAAAACCCTGCAACGATGCATCATGTTGTATATGCACTAGAGTCTTCAGAAAAGGTCACAGCACTGGGGTTTCATGGGAGTATAGGACTCGAATGGTGAAAATGAATTTTACGACCGGTATTTTTTCAAATTTAACACTCGTCTGGTGTTATCAAGTAGTATATGCATCGGTGCTCCATAGTTACTTTGTGCCTTGTTATTTTTTATTTTAAAACAAATAATCCCCAAATAGTGCAGCATTGTCTATTAAGCATTGGGACATATAGTTCTATTAATGGCACCGATGCTTATAGTATGAGTAGTGCACTGATTGTTTTTTAAATTAAAAACCTTACCACTGTGCACCATCTTGTTTACACACCTAGGATTTTAGAAAAAGGGAAAGCATTGATGCTTTATGTGAGTATAGCACTGAAATGGTGAAAATGAATTTTACAACTCACATTTTTTTAAAATTTAAGACTTTTCCGGTGTTATCTATTAAGATATGCACTAGGTCTCCCAACTTACTCAATGCACTATTTTTTTATTTTTATAAAAAATTAACCCTACCACAATGCACTATTGTTTGTTACGCATTGGGTATACAACTCTGTTAACTGCACTGGTGCTTATTTTATATGAAGCGCATCACCATTTTTAAATTAAAAACTCTTCCACGTGCACCATGTTGTTTACGCATCGGGGATTTCGTAAATAGGGATAACATTGGTGCTTCATAACAGTATAGCACCGAAATGATGAAAATTAATTTTACAACTGACATTTTTTAACATTTAACCCTTGTCTGGTGCTATCGACTAGTGTACGCACAGGTGCACTTATTCTACTCAGAGCACCGTTGTTTTTTATTTTTATAAAAGAATAACCCTTCCATGGCACGATTGTAAATTAAGCACAAGTTGTACATTTATATTAACGAGACCAGTGTGTATTATCTAAGAAGCGCACCAAAATTTTTAAAATAAAAACGTTGTCATGGTGCAATATCTACGCATAAGGGCTTTTGTAAATAGTTATTGCATTGGTGCTTCATGAGAGTATAAAATCGAAATGGTGAAAATGAATTTTATGACCGACATTTTTTTTTAAATTTAACGCTTGTCAAGTTCTATCGTATAGTATACGCACTAGTGCATCTTATACGTAGTGCACAATTTTTTATTTTTTTTACAAAAAATAACGCGGCAACAGTGCACCATTTTCTATCAAGCATTGAGGCTTTCAGTTCAATTAATGGAACCAGTGTGTATGATATAAGAAACACACTGTTATTTTTAAATTAACAACCCCACAATGATGCACATATTGTTTATGCGTCAAAGCGTTTATATATGGGTTTAGCATTGGGGCATCGTGAGTGTATAGCACCGAATTGAAAAATAAATAAAAAATAAATAGATAAATAAATAAAATAAAAATAAAAAAATAAATTACGATCGACATTTTTTTTAATTCTAACCCTTTTCCAGTGCTATCGAGTAGTATACGCATCGATGCACATTATGTATTTAGTGCATTGTTATTTTTTTATTTTTATAAAAAAAACTATGCCACAGTGCACCATATGTTATTAAGCACTTGTGTGTCTAGTTATAGTAACACACCAATGTGTTAGTGTATTATAGGCGCAATTTTAAAAACATCTGCTAAAACATTCGCCTGCCCAACTTTGCTAGTGACCTCTGCTAAAAACATATTTTTGGGCTATTTTTATAGGGGCTTCTGCAAAAACCTCTGCTAAAGGGCATTTTCCTTGTAGTGGATTGAAAATGAACCACAAAATAAGATTGGTGCCCTTTGTACTGATAATGGAAAATAATACTCTAGTAATGACCTTGAATCTTACCTTTAACAACATGGTATCCAACATCAAACAACAGTTCCATACAATTCTCAACAAAATGGTGTAGCTGAGAAAATGAACAAAACATTGTTAAATATGGTATGCTCCATGTTGTTCTTTAATAATGTAAAATTAATGTTTTAGGTTGAAGAAGCTTTATGTGTAGTTTATGTAAAGAAAATATTTCCATCACATGCTCTTCGAAACAACATTCCTTATGAAATGTGGTATGGCCACACTCCCTCAATCAGGAATCTCAAGATTTTTGGTTTCCACCTATTGTGCCTTGATTCCAAAAAAGTAGAGAAACAAACTTGATGCAAGCAGTCATAAATGAATTTTCTTGGGGTACTCGAATACCAGCAAGGCTTATCATCGTTACAATGAGGAAAATAAGATTGGGATGCCCAGCCACATCAAAATTGTTCCTCTAGTGTATTTTTGAAAACGGGGTTCCCACAAGAGATATTCTCAAGAAATATGCTTTTTGGGGCCAAGCTAGTGCGCTTTGTGTAAAAATGCAGAGGAATCAATTTACCATATCTTATTTGAATTTTCATTATTTGCAGTAGCATGGGATACTGTTATTATGTAGTTGTCTCTCAATCTTAGATGGCAATGCCCTTCATGTAAAGAAGCTTGATAATCATGGTGGGACAATGTGTCTCCAAAATAACTTAGAAATATGCCCCCAATTTTCTATTGGGTTATTTGGCTTGTTAGAAACAAAATCATTTTTCAATCTTAGTATGTCCCCGCTAATAGAGTGGCTCATCAAATTCTCATCACATATGATCTTATTCTTAAAGAAGTTATTTCTTATAATCCAAGAATTATTTTTGTGGAAGAAGTGGATCACTCTTTTCCCTGGGTTTATTTTGATGGGGCATCCAATGACATGGGATTTTGTATTGGTGGGTTAATTTTTTTATTTATCTAAAAATCACTCATTTAAAATACAAAGTGACCTGGGAATGGGATCAAATAACTATGCGAAACTATGCGAAGCTACTCAGGGTTAAATTGTTTTTGTTGTTTGCTATTTAAAAGGGTGTTAGAAGACTTCAAATTTTTGGTGATTCCATGATTGTTATAAAATGGTTTAATGAGATTAATAGATGTCACACACACACACACACACACACTAGTGCCCATCCTTAAGGAAGTCATGAGGTTAAAGCTATCTTTTGATCAAATTTCATGTATGCATATCGATAGGGAAAGGAACATTGTTACATATGCTCTTTCCAAAGTTGGTACAAAACAAGTGAGGGGGACTTGGAAGATATATTTGTTCACAAAATCCATGGTATGATTAGCCTAAAACATATAAATTCATTTTTAGTTGTTTTAATAACTTTGGATTTTGTTTGTTTATAAGACACAGTAAAGTCTTATTTTTACATTTGATTTTTAATAAAATTATTATTTTATATTATTTGAAATATATTTTTAAATACAGAAATAAATTTAATATTTTCAAAATAATATTTAAATATTAAAATTTAAATGTATTATTTTAATAATTATTTTCTTCCATGGTTAAATTAGCTATTAAGTTTTAACCATATAACTGAAAGATCTCTAATTTCATATGATTATAACCGAATTTAGAAAATAATTATACATCACAAAAACCACCATTCAAATAAGTTTTTTTTTTTCCTAAATTTAATAACCAAATCATCTAAAACAAACATTGTTTTTGCTCACTTTTATGCCAAAACTCATCCAAATGTATAAATAAAAAAGAAAAAATAGAATCATAAAACTTGTATATTACACTTCAGCATATATTTTACAGATAACCCTAGACAAACTTGTAATATATTTTACAGATAAACCTAGACAAACTTTATAGCCACGTTTATTTCTACATGGGAGAATCAATCTTAAGGACAAACTTTATAGCCACGTTCATTTCTAATGGGAGAATCAATCTTGAGGGCATATCAAATGCAAGAGAGAATAAATCTTTCCAGCGACTTTATTCACCATTTGCTCATCGATAAAATTAGTGTGGATATGAACAACCCTCATCATCATTCATTTCTTTAAAAATGCTGAAATACCAGAAGTCCATGAAACTCTACATTTATGGTCATTTTAAAATGTCTGAACACCTAAAAGCAATGACTACAAACCATTAAAATGACCCCTTGCAAGATCTGATTTTCTTTTATTTTCAGAACAGAAGAAAAGGTGTTTATATTATGTAAATAGTACATAATCATTACAAATTTCACTGGCATCAGTCAAGAAACCGAATCATGACCAGAAGAACAATGTTTACAGTATACATCCATCCCATAAATAACTCTACAGGTGGAAGCCTTCCACCATGCAGATTCATCATAAAAGAGATACACACTCTCCAAAAAGCACAAGAAATAGTAAGGTACTGGCATTAAAAGGGTCGATCTGTGAAAGGTATTAAAACCTGATTTTATACACATATACACTGTGAAAGGTATTAAAACCCCATTGGTTGCAAAATCCCAAAATGTGGATTGCTTTAACCTGTTGATTAGAGCAGGGCACCATTAAAGTTGTTGGTCAGGCCACTGTTCTTCTTCATCACTTTCCACCAACAAATTTCGACTCTGTAATTGTGAACTCTTCTCGTTATTCTGAAGCTTCACAGTCACAGACCACATCTGTGGCTTCAAGATGTGAATGTGGTTAGCCACACTGAAATCATCGAATAACCTTTGAGAAATCTCATTACACTTAATTCTGTGAGGATCTTCTCTCGGCATGTAAAATGGGTCGTAAAAGACTTTCTCAGACCTGCTCTCTGCGGACCTGATCGCCATAGCTTCAGCTTTGCTGGGATTCATAAAACCTTCTACTAAGTCAAATATCAATCTATTCTGCAAGCAGATAACAAATGTCCCCAGCAGCAATATACCCTTCTCGGATCCTGCTGCCTTTTTATGGGCAAAATTTTGAGGATAATCCTGTCAAGGTGTGAACGGTAAGGTCTGAGCAGTCAACTGTTGAGGTTTCTTGAGATCTTATTATAGAAATATATGAGAATGAATCTCATTTTATTATCATATATTCATTATTTAACTCCATTGCAAAAACAGATTTCAGTCTTACACTGAAATTGAGCAATTCAATATTCAGCCATATCAGAAGATGATAACCATTGTGAAGTATGCGTATCTTCTCGTTTTTTGCATGTGAGGATTGTGGAAAACGTTTTCCATGTTTTTTTATAACAATTAGGTCTCTGACGTGTGAATTACGAACTTGAGTTTTAATAACATATCAGCCCTGGAAACTTCGAAGTGATATATATACCCTGCACAACGTGGAACTGGATAATTAAATTAAAATTTCAGAATTTTAAAAACCAATTTAAAAGGACACACCTATCTACATAGTAATATGCAATAAAACTAATATTGATAGGTGTTAATTATAGTTTCACAGCGTAGCATGTGTTTTATTTGCTCCTTCTCTAACGTGCTTGTATAATAGAATTGGTATATAATATATTTTTATATTTTATTTTTATTATTTTAATATTAAATGTTTTAAAGTTTTTTTGGGGTAATTAATTTAATTAGGGATAGTTCAAAGAGGTTTTAGGTTCAAATCCTCTTTTTAATTAGTGAGTCATATTTTGGGAGTGTTTCAGACCAAAGCCAATGTTTCATCTATTATTATTCTTGTTGAAGAAACCACAGTAAAGAATTCATTAAACAATTAACACACAGCAATTAAACCAAGCACATAAAGACACAGGCATTAACGTGGTTCACCCAAACCTCCTGCAAGCACATAAAGACACAGGCATTAACGTGGTTCACCCAAACCTCCTGGGCTACGTCCACACAACAGGCATCGGCAGTCTTTATTAATCAAAACAGGAGATTACATAATTCACACACCCTCACTCATTGCAAACAATCCGTATGGATACCTGTTATATAGCAGAGAGAATCAAACTGCCTCATAAATCCTCTCAACACAAATTTAGGATGCATTAACTCCCTCCCAAAAAACTGGAGCTATAAATACGCAGCAAATAAATCATGCACAAGAAGACACAGTGATTTTACCGTGGTTCACCCAAACCTCCTGGGCTACGTCCACACAACAGGGCATTGGCAATCTTTATTATTCAAACAGGAGATTACATAATTCACACACCCACACACACTCTCCAAAACAAACGTATGGATACCTGTTATATAGCAGGAGAATCTAACAGCCTCATAAATCCTCTCAACTCAAATTTAGCATGCATTAACTCCCTCCCAACAAACTGGAGCTAATCTAGGAACTAATTCCTAATTTTTTGTCACCTACTGAGATTTTGCCTATTTTATCCAAAACAGAAAATCTCAACAATCTCCACCTTGACAACAATTAGCCTGATGCCCTGTTCTTTATTATTTTATCTTTTCTGCAAGCCAAGAGAAGCCAAACACCAGCGTAGCTTCTCTAACAAAACTGGTTTCGTGAACATGTCTGCACAATTCTCCTTTGTATGCACCTTTTCAAGAGAGACTCCCCTTTCAGTGATAACCTGTCTCACAAAATGGTACTTAATTGGAATATGCTTTGATTTACTATGATAGGCCGGATTCTTAGCCAAATGTATTGCACTTTGACTATCACAAAGTAACCTGATGTTGTCCTGTAACCTACCAAACTCACCAAGCAAACCTTTCAACCAAACCGCCTCTTTGCAAGCATGTGAAGCAGCAATGTATTCTACTTCAGTAGTGGATAAAGCAACAATATTCTGTAGCTTTGACATCCAGCTAATAGCTCCACCTGCAAGAGTAAAGACGTACCCTGAAGTTGACCTTCTCTTATCCAAATCACCTGCAAAATCAGAATCAACATATCCGCAAACAAATTCACTACTCTTATTGTAAGTGATACAATAATTGCTTGTGCCTCTCAAGTACCGAAGCACCCATTTCACTGCTGACCAGTGTTCTTTACCTGGATTTGCCATGTACCTGCTGACAACCCCAACTGCATGTGAAATATCTGGTCGAGTACAAACCATCGCATACATCAAACATCCTACAACATTGGCATATGGAATTCGAGACATATAATCCTTTTCTTCATCTGTATTAGGACATAAACCCGAAGAAAGCTTGAAATGGGAAGCGAAAGGGACTGACACAGGCTTCACATTATTCATACCAAACCTCAAAAGTATCTTCTCAACATACTTCTGTTGTGATAGCCATAGCTTACCATTGCTCCTGTCTCTGAAAATCTCCATGCCCAAAATCTGTCTTGTTGCTCCTAGATCTTTCATATCAAATGTCCTTGCCATCTGATTCTTCAACCTGTTGATTTCTTCAATGCTTTTGCTTGCTAAAAGCATATCGTCAACATACAACACTAAGATAATGAACATGCCATTTTTCAATTGCTTGAAATACACACAATGATCATATTCACTTCTAACATATTTCTGACTCAACATGAAAGAATCAAACTTCTTATACCACTGCCGAGGCGACTGCTTCAAGCCATATAATGACTTCTTGAGCCTGCAGACAAATTTCTTATTGCGATGCTGAACAAACCCTTCCGGTTGTTCCATATAAATTTCCTCATCTAAATCTCCATGTAGAAAAGCAGTCTTAACATCTAGTTGCTGTAACTCAAAATCAAACAAAGCAACTAAAGCTAAAACAATTCGAATTGAAACTATTTTAACAACTGGTGAAAAATTCTCATGAAAGTCAATGCCTGCTTTCTGAGAAAACCCTTTTGCAACCAGTCGCGCTTTGTACCTGTCCTCCGTATCATTCACACCCTGTTTCACCTTGAAAACCCATTTGCATCCCACAGTTTTCCTGTCTTTCGGAAGCTCAACCAGATCCCATGTGCCATTCTTACTTAAGGCCATCATTTCTTCCTTCATGGCTGCTTTCCACTTGTCACTTTTCGAACCTTCTATTGCTTCCTGATAGCACAGAGGTTCATCATCGTTAGCGGTCAAAGCAACTGAAGTAACATAATCATCATACCTTCTCGGTGGCCGTTTGATTCTTGTCGACCTCCTTAAGGCTGTTTCTGGTGCTTCCTCGATTGGCTGTCTACCACCTGTAGGAACTTCTTGCCGATCAGTATCTGAGACCTGTTCATGATCTAAACCTGAACCCTGTTCATGTTCTGATTCTGAAACCTGTTCATGACTAGTATCTGAACTATGGTCATCATGACTATCATTAGAAGTGTTGTCAAACTGAATGTGTTGAAAATCAAATACATCATCCTGTTTCAATTTACTATCTACATCTAACTGTACAAGAGAGGATTCATCAAACTTTACATCTTTGTTGATGATGATTTTGCGGGTAGTAGGATCCCACAATCTATATCCCTTTGTTCCAACACCATACCCAACAAAGATATACCTTTTAGACTTTGGATCTAACTTAGTTCGTTGATGTTTAGGCACTAGAGCATATGCATCACAACCAAACACTCTGAGTTTAGAATAGTCACAAGGGTGTCCTTTCCATACCTCTTGAGGAATCTTGCAGTCTATCGCCGTCGATGGAGATCGGTTTATCACATAACAAGCTGTTGCCACTGCTTCCATCCACAACTCCTTTTGCAACCCGGCGTTACTCAGCATACTCCTTGCTCTCTCTAGAAGAGTCCTGTTCATGCGTTCAGCAACTCCATTTTGCTGAGGAGTATAAACCGTGGTCTTATGTCTCTCGATCCCTGCATCCTTGCAATAGCTGTCAAACTCCTTGGAAGTAAACTCACCACCATTGTTAGTTCTTAAACACTTTATTGTTCTACCAGTGCTGTTTTCTACCAATGCTCTAAACTGTTTGAAAACTGAAAAAACATCAGACTTCCTTTTCAACATGTAGACCCACACCTTCCTAGAAAAATCATCAATGAACGACACAAAATATGACGAGCCACCATATGACGCTGTAGGGGCTGGACCCCACACATCTGAATGAATATAATCAAGTATCCCTTTACTAGTATGTTTGCCTGTTTTAAATTTTTGTTTACTTTGTTTTCCAAACAAGCAATGTTTACAGAAATCTAACTTTCCAGACTTCAGATTTGGAAGTAACTTGCGATCAGCCAAAATTTTTAACCCTCTTTCGCTCATATGGCCTAACCTTTGATGCCATAGGCGAATGGAACTACTGTCATGTTCAGACACCGTAGACACATGAACTGACCCTGTTCTTCCTTCTAACTGAAATAGATTTCCTACTTTCTTAGCTTTCATTACTAGTAAAATACCTTTATAGATTTTCATAACTCCACCTTGAATTACAGTTTTATATCCATTCGTATCCAATGCTCCTAAAGAAATTAGATTTTTTCTTAAGTCTGGAACATGTATCACATCAGTTAATATTCTAGTTGTCCCATCAAACATTTGCAGCTGTATACTTCCTATGCCAACAATATTGCAAGTAACATCATTACCCATGTACACGACGCCATCATCAACAGATCTATACGTCTTAAACCAGTCTTTATGGATACACATGTGGTTTGATGCACCGGAATCTAACAACCAATGTTGATCATGATTTGACATATTAACAGACAACACTTCGTCGCTCATACCTGAACCAGATGCCGAACCTGTATCCGTCGCATTTGCCTCCTTCTTCTCTGTCGAAGAATCTGCTTTAGAAGTTTGCTGTTGTCGCTTCCAGCAGTCCTTCTTCAGGTGTCCAGCTTTCCCACAATGCCAGCACTTCACCTTTGTCTTCTTTCCTTTAGACTTTGAACGAGAGTTGCTATGCTTACTACCAGAGTGTCTCTCTCTCGAGCGACCTCTGGCCATCATTACCTCTGATGTAGAGGTGTCTGCATTTGACCTCTTCCTCGTCTCCTCAGACAACAACGCTCCAGCCACATCGTCAAACTCGATCTCAAAACGGACACTTTGAGTTTTTGCCATATCGAGTCAGCAAAAAACACAATAATCTCCAGAACCAATTTTCAAATAAAGAATGCCCTTTTAATTAAAAAATGCCTTTAAAAAAAAATTGCCCTTGCCTTCCTTTAAGTGCCTCTCACTGCCTTTTAAAAAAAAAAACCTTCACCTTATAGAAAATGCCTTTCACATTAAAAAAAAAACCTTTCTCTTAAAATCGATTTATATTTGACCTTTTACAAAACTTCAAATTCCAAATCGATTCATTTTATGTCCATTTACAAAATTCCAAATCGATTTACCTTGGCATATTCAAATGGCATATTCAAAACATTATTTAAATGCCACCTTTTTTAAAGTCGATTCAACTTTAAAAAAAAACCACTCAAATCATTTATCACATTATTATGCTCCCCCATCGATTATATATTATCGATTTGCACCTCATATATATATGGCACTTCATACCAATATAATATAAACGATTTGTGTTTTGGCTTTTTTTTTAAAAAAAACATTCAATAAAAAACGATTTGACGCTGTTCAAAATGCCAAATTCAACGCTCGCACTGACTGCGCTGTAATAATATGTCGATTATTGCCTACGCTCCTTGGTTCTCCATCAGCCTTTGTACCTGATGTTCTTTCTACTTCCCGACGATCACATGCGCACGGCATTCATCCGCATTTGCATTACCATCACAGCATTTGCATTTAATTGTTGAAAGCGGAGTCACGCACACTCACTAGCAGTGTACGGGGCGACGATGCCAACGCCTGGGCATGATCGGCTCTCCACCCGGCAAGCTCTGCCGACCTCGATAGGCTCGTATTGTTTGGTACAGTGGCTTTGCATTCAACTCACGCGGTATCCGGGCACTAGCGGCCAGACGGTCCTTGAGCCAGGCTCATGCGCCCCTTCAGCAACGTTCTGGACAGCGCTCAACTGCGCTCCACCTTCACGCAGCACCAGCAATTCAACACACTCCAACACAGCTCTGATACCAATTGTTGGAGATCATGCACAGCAAAACAATTAAATACGCAGCAAATAAATCATGCACAAGAAGACACAGTGATTTTACCGTGGTTCACCCAAACCTCCTGGGCTACGTCCACACAACAGGGCATTGGCAATCTTTATTATTTAAACAGGAGATTACATAATTCACACACCCACACACACTCTCCAAAACAAACGTATGGATACATGTTATATAGCAGGAGAATCTAAAAGCCTCATAAATCCTCTCAACTCAAATTTAGCATGCATTAACTCCCTCCCAACAAAATGGAGCTAATCTAGGAACTAATTCCTAATTTTTGTCACCTACTGAGATTTTTCCTATTTTATTTAGAACAGAAAATCTCCACAATGAGATAGGAAAATAATAATGATGTATTGTTTACCTTTCCTCAATCTTGAAAGCCATTATTGAAGGGACCCTCGCTTGCTTGCTCACGAGTTCAGGGTATTTAAATTTTATACTTCGAGAGTTTAAAGTGTATTTTAAATTTATATTCCGACGATTTAAAGTGTGTACGTCTGTCTAAGTTATATATGTATGTATGAATCACAAGGCGTGTGTATATATATATATATATATATATATATATATATATATATATATATATATATATATAAGGACAAGTACTAAACTCGGTTGGTAGAAGAGATACGAAAGCTTTCAAAATATCTTGAATGTGAATATTAAATATTATAAAACTACTATGACTAGTAACAATTCTAAGCTGTCAATAAGTCAACATATCGCATCAAAGGCAAGTAACGATGTGATATTAGAAGCAAATGTGAAATGCGTGCCCTTTAGACAAGACTATAGGTTCAGGAAACAGAAATTAAGACCATAAAGAGGATCTTTTGCAAAGAGTTAATGATATATACCTCGCTTTTCGAATCCTACATTGGCCCATTTAAACTCCAAGGCCATCTGAGAGACTCTTGCTCACCGTTTCATCCAAAAGCGTTGAAGAATATTTTATGGAATGATTATAATATTTTTCGTGATGACGACAAATGTCAGTCTTAGAATTTGATTGTATTGTTGTGCTGTGATCTGTTGTATCATCGGATCATTGAGATTATTTAGTAGGCATACCGAGTAAAATTCTTTTCATTTACATAATTAAATTAAAAAGGCCCAGTGTCATAGATATATATACACACGCTCGGTAGGTTAAAGGGTCGTACGTTACTCGTACCAGAAACAATACTTAGCTCATATATGAAAAACTGAAACCAAAGTCATCAATTGTTAACGAAGTCAATGTGATATTAAGGGAGAAGTTTATTTTTTCATGGAATTTACAGGTATAATTGCTAAGATTATGTTATTTAAAATTAAAATAGTAGAGAAAACAAAAAATCATATTTACAATTTATGTTTTTATTTAGTATTTATATATATTTTTTAGAATTTTGGACCTATTTCCAATAATTTCTATAAATTTTCCCTATACTCTTATAGGTATAATATTAAAAAAAACATAAATATATTTAGTTTCCAATATTTTTCTACACTTTTATTTTCATTTATGTTTTTTCTAATGTTTCTCTTTACTCTCAAATAGTTAGGGTGGGGAAAATATTACACAATATATATTTATGTTTTCCCTAATATTTCCCTCCATCTCACTAAATATATTTTATCTAGTATTTCCTTCCATCCACACACACACACACACACACACACATATATATATATATATATATATATATATATAAGAGTGAGGGTGAGAGTAGAGGAAAATATTGTGGAAAACATATTGGCTGTTAAAGGTGGTAATAGGGGAAAAATTAGAGAAAACATAGGCATTTTTTAATGTTTTCTATAGTATTCCACCCTCACTACCACCTCCACTATAATTTATGAAAGCTTCATATATAAGTGAGAGATTTCAGGTGGTGGGAAAAATATGTTAAGGGTATGAGTTTATGTTTTCTCTAATATTCCCCCCCACCCCCACTTTATGTTTTCAATAATATTCCCCCCCACCACCACCACCCTCATATATAATTTACATTTTCTCTAATATTTCTCTCCACCCCCACCCTCACCCTCACCCTCATATATATGTGTTTATGTTTTTTTGTAATATTCTCCCCTTTCACCACCCTCATATATAATTTATGTTTTCTCTAATATTTCCCCTCACCCCGAGGTGGGGGTGGGGGGGGAATATTTTTAGGGTAGGGGTGTGTTATGTAACCAGATAAAAAAATAGAAGAAAAGATAGATCAACAACTTGAAAATAAGCCTCTTCGAGGGGGAAATGGATTTTTACATCATGTAAATGAACAATTCTTAGATGAACCAAATGACAAGAACTCCTTGGTATATATAGGAGTATAAGAGGTCATAATATAATTAGGACCTACATAACAATAATAATTTAAGGGCACAACATTAACAATAGTGTGATTCTATGGGGCACAACAATAAAAATATTGGGGGCGGGGGGGTGTCAGGTAAATATTAGAGAAAACACACATGTGGGATTGGAAGGAGGAGGGAGGTAGGGGGATAGGAATAATAAACAAAACATAAGGTTGGGTTGTGGAGAAATTTTGGAGAAAATATATTTTGATAGGGGGAATATTAAAGAAATCATAGATGTGCGGCGACATAATTATTTGATAAAACATATTGGATATGGACATGGGGAGAAATATTAGAGAATACATGTTCACAGGGGTGGAAATATTATAGAAAACATAAACCCTCTTTATGTTTTCTCTAATATTTCCCAGCCACCACCCTCATATATAGTTTGGGGATGGGGGAAAATATTAGATAAAACATGGTCATGGGGGTGGAAATATTATAGAAAACATAAAACCTCTTTATGTTTCTCTAATATTTCCCCCTACCCACACCATCATATATATTTTATTTTATGTTCATTAATATTTCCTGCCACCCCATCCTCACCCCCATATATATGTGAAGGCAGAGGTAGGGGAGAATACTAGAGACAATATACCCTTCCCCAACCCTCCTCTCATATATATATATCTATATATATATATATATATATATATATATATATATATATATATATATATGTGGGGGGATGTTGGGAAAAAAAATTAAGGGTGGCGGTGCCAAAGAACTATTAGATAAAACATAAATATGAAGGGCGGGGAATGGGGAAAATTATTAGAAAAAAAAACATAGAAACATATGAGTGAGGGTGGGGGGAATATTAAAGAAAATATAGGTCTAATATTCCCCCCAACCCAAATGTTTTCTCTAATATTTCCCATCATCCCCACCCTTGTGTTTTACTTAATATTTCCCCTACCTTTATGAAATGACTTTTTTTCAAAGAAAAAGAATTGCAATTTTATTTATATAAAAGAAAATTGTTTTCACATATTCCCTTAGGCATTCATGAAGATATATACCTTCCCCAAAAAACTATGTATTTGTGATTCTAATACATTTTACAAAAAAATTGTGTTGTTTTTCCATGTTATAAATAAGTGTTGTAATATATTATGATAGTTTTTCATTCTAACAATATGATTTATATTAAAAAAAAGGTGTGGCAGTTATAGTACTATGTGATTTCCACATATATAAAATAAATCAAATATGACAATAAATAAATAAATGTGTGTGTGTGTTTACTCTAGAATATGAGGAATCTTTATTTAGACCTAAGGGTCAAGAAAAAAATATGGTTGTTGGCATTCCTTATATTTAGTGATTTTCCATGTCTGTTTGTCCATTTCCAATTCATATTTTGAGAGTAAGTATGCTTTCATCTTTCTTGACCTGCAAATATTATCAAAAGTGATGTGAGAAAAAAGGTGGTTTCACTATAAGATTTGTTGATATAGAGGAAAAAACGTATAATTCCTTAGTATTATTGATCCTTGTATGCATTTTATAAACACCCGATAATTCCCATAAATATACAAATAATTTATCCTCTAATGAATAGTAAGATAAATTATAATTTTGAGGGAAAATAGCTTAGAAATTTTGTTGGAGATAGGGCTAATGTTTGTAGAGAAGGCGAAAAATACGTGTTTTCTAAATACATTATACCGCCATCACCTTCCCTAGGAGGTTTAGATTGTACAAAAAGATTAAAGAATAACCATAAATAATGTATTTCAATCTCAATTGCTGGATAAGCCAGAGAAATTATTTTTCTTGAAATTAGAGAGTTCAACAGATCCAAGCTATGCAAATCAATCTTCATATAAGAGGGACCTTGATTTTCAAATATATATCGATCTGTTTCTATGAAGATATCCTAAGCCACAACTAAGGGGAATGATTCGTGATGAGTTTTATGACTTATACAAAACAAAACATAAGGAGATTCTTCATTTATTATTTCCTTCCAAACTGGTTGTGAAAAGGGGAAGTTTATGAATAGGTGTGCATTTTCTTTAGAATTAGAGAGACATATTAGGAATCTAATAGGAACAAACAAGGATATTTTCCATGGAATGTCCCAAGTGGGATGTTTGTTTCGACTAAGAATTCACATAAGAAGTCTATTTTTTTGTGGGAAGTTTAGTTTCCACAATTTTTTTCCACTCCAATTTGTCTCCCGAGGCCCTAATATTTGGGCTAGAAAAATATATCCACAGTTTTGGGAGTAAACTCCATGAGGGCTAGGAGACGAAATAAGGATATATTCATTTATAGAGAAGGTAACCTAGGATTACTTTAGAGATCAAGCACAATATTCCCATTCCATCACAAAATCATCTTCTAGATTTAAAATTGTTGAAGAGAGCCAATCATGTTATCCTACGACATAATCCTTGGATTAGATTTGGTTTAAAGTATGGAAGCCTTCCCCATTTAATTTTTGAAATAATGGATCTCAGAGGTTGTGACTTTGTTGACCTCCTATCCCAAGGGTCTTTATCAATAATTACATTAAATTCACTCCCCCCATTTCATCGTAAGGAACTTTCTATAAGAGGAAAAATATGAATAATTAACTTCCAAATAACTAAACCATTTTATGAGGAGTTTACTTGAGATCTTATCTAGTTGAAAATGGATGATGGATGGTTGTATTTTTCAAACATCACTTATTCCCATAGCCCAGTGTTGGGTAATTTAATTGCTGGTTAAATTACTTAACATTAAATTACCACCAGTGAGTTTGGAAGGAAACGTGAAGCCGGGGTTGCTACATTTTTTGTGGAGAATCAGCTGAAAAATATTTTTCAGCAATAGTTCGACCGAACTTTCTTAGAAATTTCTAATGAACTCGTGATTCCATTTAGATCAATTGACACCCACTAACCCGGAAAACAAAATTTTTGCCGAAGATTGGAAAATCCAGCAACAAAAGTTCGTCGATCCTAAAGTTCATTTAACCGAAGTTCGATCAAAATTTTACTTTTAAAAGAGTTCGACCGAACCATTTTCTATAAATAAATCGCTCGCGAAGGTTGGTGGTTTACCGGTTTCATTGTTCGCACGTTTTCTGTCCCTGTCGCTGCTGCTCTGTTTGCGCTGTTGCTCCTCCCGGCCGCACTGGTGTTCCCCCCGTCCGCGCTCTTCGACTCCGTCGAGTATGTTCGAATCCTCACAATTAGACTCACTGGTTTTTTTATATATAATTTATGTGTATGGTTTGACTGTGAATAATATCCTATTATAGTCTCAATGAACTTACCTCTTTCTAATAAACATGCATCATTGTTTTTGGCTGAATGATTATTATTTCCTTGGATGAATTTTATTTAACAATTTATGATCGATGTAAATACTCAAATAGGTTCCCTTTGTGATTTAGAATAATGTCTTAGTTTTTGGTTTTACTTTGTTCTCCATCTAAATTCATTTTTTGAAAGTAATGGTGGTTATTCTCTGCTTGCTTATAATTGTCGACTGGGATTTTTTTTGGGTGACTAGTTTTCTTGGTCTTCCTCAGACTAACCCGGACCGACCCATTATATTTGCATGGTTTATTTCCTTTATATGCATGAAAATATGGTTATGTTATTTGAACCTTCCTGGTATTGAGACCGGTTCTAAGTTTCACTTCTTGTGAAATCTTTTTTTTTTTTTCTTTTTCAGTAAGAAAAATACTTTGGTTTATATTATGTACCAGGAACAAACTGCAAGGACTTTACAAATCGCTTTTAAACATGATCCTCCATTCCAAAAATACTGATTTTCAGATTGTAGCCACATAAAGATCAAAGACAACAAGAAAAAGTACTTTCCAAATACATACCAAATCAACACAGAAAATCTCTATTTTCCCCACCCCTGAAGAGCCCAAAAAGAAACAGTAGAAAGATCTGCGAAACAGGTCTTACAAAAAGATACAACAAAGTATAAACTGTCAAAGTAAACACACATGTTAAACCTGAAATCTGTGAAACACAGTCTCCATGAACTCCACTGTACTTATATGATGGGGACTGATCCTTTTTCCTGAAGACCCTGCATGTTATGTAACTCGTAGTAAATCTTTCCAAAAATAACCTTCAGTCCCTGTTTTGATAATCCATCTGCAACAATATTCTTTTCTCGATATATATGATGATAAGTAATACCTGCAAAAACAGGGATTATATTCTTACATATATTGCTATATATTTATGAAGCTATATTCCTGGTTTTATTAGAATAAATTTCAATAATGTTTGGTTATGAATGTATGCATAAAAAATGGTTCTAGAACTAAGAACATTAATTTCTTTCCATTAAAAGGGACATAAACGATCTGTCTCAATACTTAGAAATGTCTTTAAATTGAACCTATTTTTTTTTTTTTCCAAAATTGTAAAAGAACAATCCTTTGTTTACATTTATTTATTCAAATTAGTTATAACACATAGTTCATTTTGGAATATAAAAAAGTAGTTTCTTTTCTTGTTATTTTACAGTGCTTGGAAAGTTTAAGAGGCCTCTCGTTCCCTCTCCCTTCGATATAAAACCATTATTCTAATTGTACCTGCATTCAAACATTTAAATAAAAAATACAATCATAGATACTTTATTTCATTGTTCTTTCATAAAGACACATTATAATCAGGGTTCATGAAATTTAAAGAAAATATTTGTCACTCTCATATTGGTAATATCTAGGAAATGTATTTAGAAACTTATCTGACATGTTGTCTCATTGAATCCACATGAAAAATAAGACTCCCAACCATGAGAAGAGGAAATTACATCCTATTTCTCCCCTTGATCAGGAGCTCAAATCCGAGCTTGGGAAGCTCAAAATGAAAGTGCTCAAATTGATTTGGATCCTAAGCGAAGGATAGGCCTTGGTGATATGATCCCAACACCACAAACGGTTCGAAAAACGGACACCGTATGAAGAAGTTATTGCACTTTTAGTGGAGTGGGTCCGGCGGAGCACAGAGGGGCCAGCCCTCCTCCCATGGAACCTCATCATATGACCAGTGTGGGAGCTTAATGATTAAGAGCGCTTAAGGAGCCTAATCTCAAGTTTAATATTTAATTAAGCTTCAGTTAAGTGGAGTTTAATATGGCGGAGATTCTGGAGGCGCTCCCAAATTTAGGTGGACTTCCACTTTTAGTGGAGTTAACTGGCAGTTGCCCCACATTTAGTGGAGAAAATTGGGGCAAAGTTGTTTTGGTCATAACTTTCTCATTACTCAACCTTTTGGAACGAAATTTTTTTTGATTTCATATTTTCTCAGCCTTTTGGACTCAATGGAGCAGGTTTCAGAGCCATGGGAGCTCATTTTCAGCCTGTTTAGCTTCGACTAAGATTTTTGAGCCACTAGGGCCATTTTGGGTTTTGAGTTTGGTTGAGTTGTGGTTAACCTTTTTTGGTGAACCAAAAGTAATTTTCGACTATTTCCTGCATTTCAGAGCCATTGGAACAGGTCTTAGCTCTATTTGAAGACTTTCAGAGGCTGAAAACCTTTAGGAGAGTTTTCAGGGCCACCATGGCCATTTTGGGGTTTGAGTTGTTTTGAGTTGTGGTTATCAGTTTGAGGTGAACCAAAGCTCTATTTCAGATAATTTCGACCTTATGAAGCCATTGGAGGAGTTTTCAGAGGAATTTGAGGACTTATACAGCCCTAAAAGTTTCATAGAAGTTCAAAGCACCAGCAGGACATTGATGAAGAAATCACTGTTGATGGTAATCTTTCACTGTTTTGTGAATTTGAAAACGAATTCTTAGCTTTTTCCTGCCTTCTGAATCAGATTATATATTCATATTTTTCTATTGAGACACTTATAATCTTGTATTGCATTTGAGAGCTTTTAATACAAGAGGACAAGCCCATTTTGGGAGGCTTGATCCAGGAGATGTAGCCCAAGAGTTGGGGTGAACTCCTATATTATATTGCTGTTGTGTTTTGATATTATATTGCTGAATATTTTTGCTAATACCCATGTTAAGTTTCAGCAAAAACAATTACACTTAAGATACATAAACAATGAAAATACATACACCATTTGCAAGCTAAATTTCCGCATAACGTCAAGTTTAAAGCAAGATCATTTTAATTAAATCTGAGTGTTTACTTCTATTATTTCTTTAGGCAGAGTCTGTAAGAGGGCCAGGTAGCCTCTGGATTCATCCTTTCTTTGAAAGGTGAAATATCCGGTAAATTCCCCTACAGTCTATCTCTGTATTAGAAATATGAAGTTCTCACATTTTCAGATTTAAACTTAGAGTATTTTTGCACTCATTTACATAATTGAAAATGGATACCTTGCACCCTTTTCTGGCACTCCTCCATTTTTCAGATCAGATGGCATCGCAGGTTGAGCATTTGTTGTTGTGCAAAAGTTTTTAAAACAGTGTAAGAGATTTACTATTTTATTGGTTGCAAAATGGCTGCTTGAATGAGAAGGGGTTTTTACTGACATTTGGCTAAAATCTTGTCATTTGATTGAAAGCTTTGAGGACTTTTCTTTGGAAGTTCCTTTTGGTTGTTTTGACCATTCACATAATGTCAACTTCTTCTACAAGTGAAGTTTCCTCCTTCACGAGATTCTTCAATGATGACATGAAGAATGAGTTCTTTAAGGTGAAGGACATGGTGCAGATTCTCCTTGAGGATCAAAGGGAAAGTGTTCAACTTCGTGCACAATTGCTAGCTATGCAGGAAGAGAAAGAAACCATTCTTCAAAGACTGCATGATATGGAGTTGCAGCTTCTTCAAGCTCAAGAAGCTTTGTCCAAGAAAATACCTCATCTTCAGGATGTAAATCATGAGGTAAATCATTCTGATTTGTCTTCAGTTTCTTCTATTGAAAAGTGTGTTGGTTCTTTTGAAAGGCATACAAGAGGTATTGGGTCCAAATTGATGTTGAAAATGGGCTATCAAGAAGGCAAAGGTTTGGGCAAGCATGCACAAGGCATTTTTGAGCCTATTTGTGTTGTGGAGCATCCCAAGAATATTGGTCTTGGCTATGAGCAACTTAATGGTGAAGCTTTGAGCACATGCATTCAAGAATGTGATGCAAATTTGAAGAGAACATTTCTCCCAAGTTCTCAATTACATCAATGTCATGATGGCAATCTTCCTTACCATTTTTTGAAGCCTTTGTTGCAGCAAGAAGATGGTAGACATGCAGCTTATGGCAAGCATGCAAAGCAACATAAGAGGATTTCTTGTACATTTTGTGGTCGATTTAACCATCATGTTTCGAGATGCTGGATGAGGAAGAAGGCACACAAGAAGCAGATGAAGCAAAGACTACTTTCAAAGAAGGTGCATATGATTTGCACTTTTTGCCAAAAGAAGGGACATGTTGTCTCTCATTGTTGGACTTTGCATCCAACTCGTCGTCCCACGCACATGCAGCAAGAGGACAAAAATATTGGCGAAGGTGGAACCTCATATTCCATTATTGATGTGGAAAGGGAAGTTTCACATGAGGAAAAGTTGCAGCAGCAAAAATCACCATGGAATTGGCTTGGTGAGAAGTGGATGGACTTCTTGACACAGTAAGACGTACTCCTTTTGTACATATGCAAATTTCGGATGTATGCATGTATTTTGTTGTAATATATTTTTTGTTTTGAGCCACCTTAGATCATTGATCAAGGCTGCGTTGTATAGTTTCACTTTGTAAATTTCTCGCCAGAAATATCTGTGTGAGTTCAAGAAGGTCAGTTGTGGACAGTTGTGGACAAGCGCATTCAGAAAGGGAAATGTCGATTTCTTTTCATTTGTGGTTCAAATTCACTTGCTTTGTAAGGAAAAAGTGTTTGAAGGGCTGAAGATAAGAGGATTTTTATTCTCTCATTTGCTGTACTATAGTTCAGTTCTTCATTTCAGTAAGCTTTTTGGGACCAAAAGCCTCTCATTTGGGAGGTGTGATCAAGAGCTCAAATTTGAGCTTGGGAAAAAGATCAAAAATGAAAGTTCTCAAAATTGATTGAAACCAATATGGTTGCATAGGTCTCGTCTTCCTAAGTCCGGTGCCACAAACGGTTCGAAAAACGGACACCGTATGAAGAAGTTATTGCACTTTTAGTGGAGTGGGTCCGGCGGAGCACAGAGGGGCCAGCCCTCCTCCCATGGAACCTCATCATATGACCAGTGTGGGAGCTTAATGATTAAGAGCGCTTAAGGAGCCTAATCTCAAGTTTAATATTTAATTAAGCTTCAGTTAAGTGGAGTTTAATATGGCGGAGATTCTGGAGGCGCTCCCAAATTTAGGTGGACTTCCACTTTTAGTGGAGTTAACTGGCAGTTGCCCCACATTTAGTGGAGAAAATTGGGGCAAAGTTGTTTTGGTCATAACTTTCTCATTACTCAACCTTTTGGAACGAAATTTTTTTTGATTTCATATTTTCTCAGCCTTTTGGACTCAATGGAGCAGGTTTCAGAGCCATGGGAGCTCATTTTCAGCCTGTTTAGCTTCGACTAAGATTTTTGAGCCACTAGGGCCATTTTGGGTTTTGAGTTTGGTTGAGTTGTGGTTAACCTTTTTTGGTGAACCAAAAGTAATTTTCGACTATTTCCTGCATTTCAGAGCCATTGGAACAGGTCTTAGCTCTATTTGAAGACTTTCAGAGGCTGAAAACCTTTAGGAGAGTTTTCAGGGCCACCATGGCCATTTTGGGGTTTGAGTTGTTTTGAGTTGTGGTTATCAGTTTGAGGTGAACCAAAGCTCTATTTCAGATAATTTCGACCTTATGAAGCCATTGGAGGAGTTTTCAGAGGAATTTGAGGACTTATACAGCCCTAAAAGTTTCATAGAAGTTCAAAGCACCAGCAGGACATTGATGAAGAAATCACTGTTGATGGTAATCTTTCACTGTTTTGTGAATTTGAAAACGAATTCTTAGCTTTTTCCTGCCTTCTGAATCAGATTATATATTCATATTTTTCTATTGAGACACTTATAATCTTGTATTGCATTTGAGAGCTTTTAATACAAGAGGACAAGCCCATTTTGGGAGGCTTGATCCAGGAGATGTAGCCCAAGAGTTGGGGTGAACTCCTATATTATATTGCTGTTGTGTTTTGATATTATATTGCTGAATATTTTTGCTAATACCCATGTTAAGTTTCAGCAAAAACAATTACACTTAAGATACATAAACAATGAAAATACATACACCATTTGCAAGCTAAATTTCCGCATAACGTCAAGTTTAAAGCAAGATCATTTTAATTAAATCTGAGTGTTTACTTCTATTATTTCTTTAGGCAGAGTCTGTAAGAGGGCCAGGTAGCCTCTGGATTCATCCTTTCTTTGAAAGGTGAAATATCCGGTAAATTCCCCTACAGTCTATCTCTGTATTAGAAATATGAAGTTCTCACATTTTCAGATTTAAACTTAGAGTATTTTTGCACTCATTTACATAATTGAAAATGGATACCTTGCACCCTTTTCAAGTACCTTCCATTTTCAGATCACCCCCTAGCACAATTACCAGTACAGTTAGAATTTAACAACCCCAAATTGGATTTTACTCTCAGGTACTGGAACCTCTACAAAGGTTCGACCTAGAAACATAGTTTTTCCTTAGGTTTCTCCACTGGTTTTATGTCCAACTTGGATAATCTACAACAACATTCTTATTTTCATTTTTTCTATCCCCTCTCTTTTGATGCTTTTTACCTCCCCAATATTCCCCTTTATCCTCTCCTCGATGGGAGAAAAACTGTTTCTTTATAACTGTCCAGTAAAGAGCCTTTCTTCATGGTCTTTCACTCGTGGATTCCAAGATTCTTTTATTTCAAATTAAACTATTAATAATTAAAATAAAATAACCACATGATTATTTGTATACTTATCAACATTATCTTATGCTTCACTCATCCATAAGGTTCCAGTGTTCAACCATAACATAATTTTACCATGTTTTACTTAAAATTCCACTATAACTAGACATTGTTACAAATATAGTGAAGCGATGTAAGATACCATCCATATCGATGAATATATGCTTTGGGCGGAAACGTGATATGAACATATATAATTTGTATGATGTATGTACATTGATTGAATGTACAATTCATCCCTTATTTACAGATTTTTGACGTCAGCCATTTATCGTTGCTCCACTTTTGCACATTCATGAATGAAAAGACTTTTATAGTGGATAGCCCATCTTCTCCCATGTTATTTGGAGCACTTGTTGAGCCATTCGACTCTTTTGCAAAAATTGCAAAAAGAGTGTGCAAGTAGGTAGCTTACTTTGCAGGATTGGATCATCTTCTTTTCTATTCTTTTTTTTTCTATCTATGACGCTTGCCTCTAGCTTCCCCACATAACTCTCATCTTCAACATGCTCATTACCCTCTTCTATACCATTTTCTTGACACCATGGAGATATTTGAATTGTCTCCATGACAACTTGGACATCTGCCTCTCCTTAATCAAATTATAAAAGTCTTGCTTCATGGCTGTAATATTTTTCCAAATCTGCAGCTTAGTTGCAGGTTTTATGATTTACATGTTTCTGGAAAAATTAGTGTTGTTATCACCTTCAGCGAACTAGATGGCTCTACTTTGAAGTCTTCATTGAACTGTTTCCTTTTCTAATAGTGCTTTCTTTCTCCCCTCCAAAATTTTCAAAGACTGCAAGTCTTTTTCAGTAAAAAATGCATTTACATTATTGTCAAAAAGCCTAGAAATGACCTCCTACTTCTAAAAGATCCTTTTTATCTTATGTTTCCTTCTTTTTAGACTAGATAGCAGCCACTTTCTTAACTCTTTTGATATTGTCCACAAAGTGTTTCATTAAAATCCCCCCAAAGCTTCATCATATTTTACCCAAATGTTTGTAATTAAGAATCCATCCATATCAATAAAGGTATAATACTTTGGTTCATATTATCCATTATGTTTGTTATTCTATTTCCTTTTGTGATATATTTGAGTAATATTTGTAAGTTGTAACTTTCGCTTTGAATATTTCTATTTGGCACACCACAAATGGGAATTTAAACTATTAAATTAATTAATATAGATTTAATTTGATTTCAGATTTATCAAGAGGTGTTAATATGGATTTAAGTTACTGTAAATGAAATTTATAAAAAAAAAATTTGGTTCATTCCCAAATATTTTTTTTTTAAAGTTAATATTATTTAAACTTTTATAGTATGAGTAACTCTTGTCTTATATTTGACTAATTTTTTATATAATTGAAATTCAAAAACATATGATTTTCTCCAAGTTTTAATTGTTTAAAATATGATTGTTTGAGCAACTCTTTCTCTGGGATACAAGGAGGCTGAAAGATTTTTTTTCTTGTATATTTGAAGCTCTCCATTATTATAGAAAAGGATTTTTTTCTTGTATATTTTTATGCTCTTTGCCATAGTAATGTCATAGTGTATGAAGTTTTAAATTGTTTTTATTATTTTTATTATATGTTGGATGTGATTTTGATTGAAAATGCTTCTTTTTTATTTATTAATTAAAAAAATTATTAGAAAAATTATTGCTTTAAGCCTTGGAATTTACAATCAAAATTAGAAAATGTATTTTTATCTAAACTATTTATGAAAAGTTTAATATTGTTTGATCTTCTCTACCATGTCCTTTTTACATATATCTAGAATAATATTATTTGTACAGTTTCTGTTTTTTTGTAACATTTTACTACCATAATCAAAATCTATAGAAATAATAATCTAACATTATAATATTTTGAAATGGAGCTAGCCAACTCAAATATGGTATTGCAAATCCCTAGCTAAGTTAGATGAGGAGGCTATGTATTACATATGGTCTTGAATGAGCATTTGGATTCTTTAGATATATATCTAAAGAGTCCAAAAGCTCATTCAAGACCATATGTAATACATAGCCTCCTCATCTAATATATAAAACTTTAATCCATGTGCTTAACCTTAACATTGACACAAATGGAATTTACAATTTTACTCACTGCTTTATGATAGAAAAATATGTGGATGAATATTGCCCACATATCCAAAGTCAAAAGGGATAGATTAAAAAGGGATGCGCTCCGGTCATCCATAAAAGATAAATTAAAGAAGCATGACATATTAGTAATGCAAATTAGATATGCGTACCAATTATGTTCATATAACACAACAAATAGATGATTCAATACAAATGTCACATAGAAGTCATATTTATCTCATGAGCCTTCAACTTAAATTATATATCTAGCATTACATTAAGCTATAGGAGATAAATCAAAGAAGCATTTGAATGTAAATTAAACATGTGTAATAATCATGTCCTTTAGTTTAATAAATAGATAATAATTTGCAAATGCCATATCTAAGCTATATTTCATCTAAGTAGCTTTCAATTTAAACTTATATCTAATGTTAAATTATATAAAAGAATAACAATAATCCAAACTTCAAAAAAATATTTAGAACTTTAGTATAAAATGTGACATATAATTTTCCTGTGTGGAAAAACATAGTTATCGAGAGTTCAAAACTCATGCATTTGAATAGAAAGTGGGTATACGAATGAGAAAGTAGATTTTTTCTAGAAATGAGGAAGTGAAGGTTGATAGAGAGCCACACAAAATTGAAAATTCATACCTTAACAAAATTGTTAGATCCTTTTAAAGAAAACATGTCATATAATCAACTTTCATCGAAATATATGATAAACTCAACCCAATTTTATGAAAAATAGTATACCATTTTTTACATTTCACATAATACAAATAGATAAATATTACTTAAGTATTGAACTATAAAGATTTAACTACCCATAGAGAGATGGCCAAGTGATTGAGACAGGGCATCATCACAATAAAAACCAAGTACAAATTGTAGTAATCCTAGAATCATGCTTTACATAAGGTAAAATTGGGGAACTCATGACTTGTACTATAGATAAAAAACATTTACCCTTACCAAAAAATATATGATAAAAATTGACAAACTACCTAAGTTTAAGCTTAAGGGGATATAATCCTTCTTGCCTTCCATATAGATAATGAAAATGATTGTTCCAAGTCTCATGTTGCTTGTTATGTTACTTTATAAACCTTGATTGGAAAGAAAAATAGGAGGGCAGAAATGTAAGAAATATAAAACATAATGAAACACAACGTAAGAAATAGAGAACATAATGAAACACACACATACATATCTCTAGAAAATCAACACAATTATTTTCCTAGGAAATCCTTATGGGAGACAAGCAATCTAAAAAGTAATGATGCTCTAGACTCCTTTTTCCCTAGGAAATCCTTATGGGAGAAAAAAAACACTAAAATGTAAACATGCTCTACTCTGTCTTTTCTGGTATGGAAAATATGTTTAAGGTAATCTCTCTAGAGTTAGCTAAGACTTTTGGCATGTAAGGTTGCTATAAAAACTTAACTTCATACATTTTTTTCTCTAACTTCACACTCCTAGTTGTATTTTCAACTATGGAACAAAATACAATAACACAAAATGGAACTCTTAGTCCTCCTAGTGGCCAAGTATTTAACATAGTGTGATAGCCAACTAGGTGTAAGATTTGACTCCGTCAACCATTAACGAGGTTTGTGATTTTAGACCTTTTAGAGTCTTGTTAAAATTCCACATGTAGCTAGCTTGCTATGCATGAGTAATGCCCGGCTAAAATGTCATTCTCTCGTACCATGGTGGTCAACATGATATAGGTCAACTTACTAAAGGCATAAATTTTGAATGAACTTCATTTGATGTTTTTCTTGCACCATTGGATATATGTCTTTAAGTGTAGAATAATGGTCAATATTTCGGCACAAGGAATAATCGTTTGACCCCCAAAAATGTCATTTAATACCTCAAAATGACTCCAAAAGGTTTTAGATCCCAATTCTCCACCCACCATTAAAATTACCCTACAAGTTGATTCTTTCAGTTTTTTCACTCTATAAGCATCAAAATATATGACAAATAATATAATTATCCAATCTAGATCATTATTTAATAATTTTTTAAAATTATGAGTAAGATATACATCATGGAATTTAAATAAATAGCATTAATTCATTGAACACCCTTGTACATTCCTTGTTGATACTTTGAAAGTAATACGTTTTGAAAAATAATTTGTTTATGGATTCTAGTTTCCACATTCTCTCAACCATATAAAAAACCTTCTTATAATATTTGAAACCTAAGGTCTTTCCCATACCAAATTATGTTCTTTTAAAACATGTTTTCTTGGTGATATGGGTGATTTAGAAATGATTGGGAGAGCGAAATTCCTCATTTAATATGTAAAATATGTTTGGTTCATGCCACTAAGCCAAGAATTTTAAATTCAACTGAATTTTAATATAACCAACTAAATCTTGCAAAAAAAGAATAAAAAAATTTATGTTAGGGTTGTGGATTCAGGCATTGAAACAACACACCATGATATTTCAAATTTAAAAATAATGGTTTGAGTCCTAGGTAGCTTAGAATCCTATTTGTTTTCAAAATAAGGATGCACTCCCATTTGATTCTCATTATTAGGTTGTAATCATGAGGCTCTCACTCAAGAGTGGACCTTCCCAAAATCTTGTGACGTCTTGTCACAAACAAAACCATCAAACTGAAAAACACATCATGCAAGAAACATAGCTTGCTGACATATCATTTTTCTCCTTCAAAGAAAAAAAATTCACATCATGTGAATATCTCCATGTACTCTTACATATTGGTGTACAAAACCATCAACCAAACACAAGTCAACAAAACATGCCTCTTCAAACAACTAACTCTCAAGTCAAATAATATCTCATGTACAAATTTCCATATTTGTTGCATTTAAGTGTGTCAACATAACTCTACTTTCAACATCTTGCTTCATGCAACATGCACCATACTTGGAATTTGCAAAGAAATTCATGAAACATCAAAATACATGCAAGGCCTTAATTGGATAAGAAATCTAACCATCTGTTAGCAAACCATTTCAATGGCGCTTCTTTTAGCTGGACTTCATCATCATGTGAATCATCCTAACCCTCATTGATTATGGAATCCTCTTTTCCATTCTTGTCGTTATCTATTTCCACCTTCTTCAAATGTTGTGGATGACTTGTTGGATACAAAGTCCAACACTTGTCTACAAGGTGACCTTTCTTATGGCAATGAGTAATAAACAATTGCATCTTATTTTCAACATCATTTTCCTTGTCCAATGGGCCTTTGATTTTTTGCCTCATTTATTTAGAAATTTTCAATGTGCATGGATATCTTCTTCCAACATCTATAAACATTATGGTTATTCAAACCACAAAAGGAACATGTGCAAGTTCTTTTCTATATCTTATGTCAATATTTACCATGTTTATCATAATCAAAAGCAATTTGATTAAAGGAAAATTTATACCTTTAACATTCACCGTTGTCGCCTTCTTGAGGAGGTGAATTTGATGAGGTAGTGGCTCTCCTCTGAATACTAGCAATGAATTCAATGACTAGATAGAGCTTTCAACATCCTCTTCTTTTACATTCTCATTAGCTGCATGATTATTAACATCTTCTTGCAAAGTGGGTGTCAAAATTTTCCATTCATCATGAACACAAACTTCACAAGCTTGAGGTAATGAACAAGAAATAAAATTCCTTCTTGGAACAGCTTCATGTGCCTCCTTGGCTTTGGAGCATTCTCCATCATGTTTTCCATAACCAAGACCCAAATAATTAGGCCCTTCCTCAACAACATTTGGCTCAACTATGCCTTGTACTCAACTATGCCTTGTACATGTTTTCCTTTAACCCTTTACTTTCATAGCACATTTTCATAAAAAAATTGGACCTTATTCCTCTAGTGTGTCTCTCAAAAGCACGTACACATTCATTTTGAGAGGAAATTGAAGACAGAAACCAATAGCTAATTCTTCTAACTAACCTTGAATAAAATGAGCTAAATTTTACTTTGATACCAACTTGATTTGAATATGGACAAACTAGTTTTATTGGGCTATCTCCCTCATTAGTTAAATAAAAATTTGTTTAGGATCGTCTAAAGTTAGCCAATTGGGAAGGGGTTTGTGTCAAGCTTTAAGTGTATTTTGTGAGAAATTTATGAGTTAATTAGCTTTTTTTAAAACTCATGTGTACAAATAAAATGCAAAATTTTTATTTAGGAAATTTTTTTCCCTCGATCCAGATTCCGATCATTGGACATGTAAGAGGAAGAAAGAGGGAATTCACTTTTCAAATTCTAGACCTTGTCTAAACCAAAATAAACTAGAGGTTCGGTTTTCAAATACATTCACTTATTTGGAAAAGTTCTAGCTACCAAAATTCCATATGCCAATCTACCTCCCAAGAAATCCATTTATTACACCACTGGTTAGTTTTTTGTCTTCCTATATTCTTTATCAACCTCTTCTAGTGATTCTTGAAATGTGGATACTTAAATCCTTCCTAAAATTTGAGCTCTAAAACGAGAAGACATAAAAGGTCATTTTAAGTCATTCTTCTATCCAATTATAAAAACCAAGTGAATATTTCTACATATTGATTTTTGTCCCATAAACTGTACAATATATGTGGGGTTGCCTCGCCCTAAGTGAGATGTTTAACAAACATAATAATAGAGAAACAATTAGTGACATCACCAAAGGATGTAGCCTCTTCAAGGTATCATATCCTCTCATCAAGGTCAAGAATCTATTCACCAAAAATGTCCTATGGAAATGATGGTTTAAGAAAAAAAACTAGACAAAAACCTTCAGTGAGAACAACAAAATCTAAAACCTCTTCAAGGTCTTCAATCTTCTCGTAAAGTTAAATTGTGTCTTGATGAAGTCCAACAACAAAGAAACATTCAGTGACAACACCAAAATCTACAACTTCTTCAACGTCTTCTAAACCATCTTCAAAGTCAATATTGTGTGCATCAAATTCCTTAGCAAGGTCATCAATGGAGTCATCAAAACTACTATTTCAAACTTCAATGCCAAAAATAAGTCAAAAGAATTCAATTTCTCCTCCAAAACCTTCTCTCCGAGCAAATTACATGGTAATGGCATTCAAAATGTGAAAATTCCCATTTCACTTGGAAATAAGATGGTGGAGAAAGGTATAGATGAAAGGAGATATCCATCTATGGTAAAGAAATCAAATAGTTCTATCAATTCCACCTTGCAACTCTAAGAGACATTGAATTAAATTTCATCTCAAGACAGGGCTTTGGGAGGACACTCTCAAAGCCAACCTTCATTATGGTTTTGAAACACATGGTAAGTATCAAGACTCAGCAACCTTATTTGCATAATTTTTTCTAGCATGGACCTTAATGTCATAGCCTTCTTTTGCCTAAAATGAATGCAAATTTCCTTGCAATTTGGCTTGCAACATTCATAATTCATGCTCATGGAACATTATTGTGTTGAAATTGTGATAATATCTGCTGTATGCAGAAGCTAATAAAAAATGATCGAAAATGACATTTTTGCTTTGTTTTTTTGAAGATTTAAGGAAAATTACACCAAGTAGCTTCCAACCTCATATGACCATCATTTCAAACTCATCTCAGGATATTGTCCAAGTAAGAGCCACTTAAGCAAGCAATCTAGTATACATGACTCCAATTTCAATTAGCAGCAATGACAGTTCTAAGTATGGTGCAAACATTTCTCCAGATCCTCAATGGGGCATGTTTGATGACAATAATTTGGGCAGTGAGAGAGGGAGATGGTAGGAGAAAAAATTCAAGGAATCCATGGGAAATTGAAAAATATATAACTAATAAGGTGGAAGACATTTGTAACCTAAGAGAGAAACCTGTTAGGAAATGGGTGAAGTTGGTATTACACACCCAATTGGACAACCTCGACGAGAAAACATTTCTCCCACTTTATTTGTTGGCAGAACCTAGTAAGTGTTATTCACTAGGATGTATTTTGTAAAGGCCTTGACCTAGTTCCCATTCAACTCCATCCACCAAGTTGTAGAGGATTCCAAGCCTAATTTCATGAAAAGTAAGTTGGGGATGATCACATTGACCTGCTTGATGACGTGTCTATGAAGATTAACTACCTTGAACTATTTTTTTGCGTAAGGAAAGAGACACATTCCCATGTCTGAGCATGAAAACGTTCTTTGATATTGTTAATGCCTCTAGTGTTTACTTCTACAAGTTCTATAGGTAGAGTCTGTAAAGGGCCAGGTAGCCTCTGGATCTCATCTTTTATGAAAGGTGAGATATCTAGTAAATGCCCCTCTAGTCAATCTCTGGAATGGATCTAAATAGAAGTTCTTCATTTTAATATCCATAAAACACGAGAACTTTAAGGTAAACTATGTACATGTGTCATTTCTCCCACAAAATAAAGTGTATAAGTGGTAAATTTTATACCAAGTGTGCTCCCACCATGTAAAGCGCAATTTGGTGAACTTATCATTTTTATAATTTCTTTTTCGATTAAATTTAGTTTCACACATGATCAATTATTGCTTTGAAATTTGTGTTCTACATAATTTGTGTACACTAAATTACAAATTGATTTTTTGAAATCTATTTTGTGTAAATGTTGACCAATAGATATATATCATGGAGGATGAATGACGAAGATCAACCGAATCCCATATGGAGGCTCAGGGATCGGGGGATGTTCACGGTATTTAAATATAATCTTAAATCTCCATACATGTGTGTACATATGGAATTGATTTTTTATTAACTTTGTGAGTTAAATTAGTTGTTAATAAGTTTCATATTTTAATTTTTAGGAGGTAAGAGGAGAGGGTTTCTACTCCATCCATGGAACGTGGCCATGGTTCAACTGATCAAGGTATGAGTGGTATCAGGTTGCATGAAGGGGGTGATTTATTCCCCCGAAGGCCATTCAACGACTGTTAGTTCTCAACAAGGTCATTTTGGGTCTAGTTCTCAGCAGCGTCATTCTGGGTCTGGTTCTCAGCAGGGTCATGTTGGAGAAGATGTTAACCAACAACATCAAGGTTGCCATCAATTTCAATATTTTTTCATTAAATTTGTACAACTTTTTTACACGTGTTTTTTCTAATATATGAAATTTTATATATATTGATGCAGAGGCTGAAAATGTTCGAAGTAGTGGTCAAAATAAACGTAGGGCAGCCCGCTACATTCAAGAAGAAGGTTGTCAACCCAGCACAACTTATCCAGCCGAGATTACTGATATACCATGGGAAACCAACATGGCGGAATGCACCTTACAAAGGTGTGAGAGACTTCATGCAAAATTGCAAAGAGATCTCGTGGCTTTGTCTCTACCTGCTGAGAGTCGACAAAGCCTTGAAATAGTGACACATTCATTGGGTGAAATGGTAAATGTGTACAAAAATCTTGGGCCAACGACTGATTCATTTGTAGAAATGATGAGAAAGAGAAAAGAAACAGTGATGGGTCCCGATAAATGGGAGGACGTAAAACAAAAAGTTACAAAAGAAGTGGCCAAGTCAATGTTTAATTATAAGGAAGGGCCAAAAAGAAAAATGTTGAAGGTGCAGTATTTCAAGCACCCAGACAAAGCTCGTTATTTGTATGATAGGCATATTGCAGCCTATGGAAGGCTTCCATGGAACGATGAGGTTCCTATTTGTTTTGCACAAATATTTTATGCATAATTTTTTTTGGGTATGAAACCCAACTACAATGACCTTCCTTCAGAATTTTTTGGCCCGGGGAAAGGTCGATTATATGACCGTAAGGGCGCTAAGCGAGATGTGGAGTTGCCTCGCCATGAGACGCCATTGGTGAGTCAACCATTTCGAGTCGAAACTCTGCGATCAGAGATGGATGCGAATTCTCAAATAAGTCGAGAATCAAGGGATGTTATGATCGACAATGTTCATAGCGAATTGAGTGGAGTCAATCTTTGTTTAAATCGACAAAGAGCACGTGAAAATGCACGTGCCAATTTTGTTTATTGTACAGATGAGGAGATTTACAACATGAATGTTGAAGATCTCCGAACATATGCAATAAATTGTCGCAATGGTCTACAAGACCTAATTTTTCGTGAGGAAGAGGGCACCGGAACGGTATGTGTTAGTGACCTTAGGGTTTGAAATTATATTTACATATACATGTGTACAATTTGTAATAAATACATGTGTATGTACATTTATACATTTATTTGTATGTGTACATTAATCTAACAAAAATGTATGATTATATGTTAAAACACCATTTGCAGTTCTCAAGCATGATGCGTGACGAAAATGTTAATATCACGTTCGGGACCTCTGGTTCAAATAATGCAGATGGGTCTGACCATCATGATATGTTGGCAAATGTTAGTGTTTTTTAAGTGACTCTAAAATAAATAATTGTTGCCACACATGTACATGTATGTATATATATAATTTGATAAAATGTTTTAATAGGTACCGATTCCGTCTGATGTTTTTGGGATGGTGGTACCTTCTTCTTCCTTGGGAGATGTACCTTCTACTTCCTTGGGAGATGAGCCACAAGTATGGACAATTTTTCACAAGTTTAAAATTTATGTTTAAAAGTTATATATATATATTCTACCTCAAAAAGTTCCATTAAAAATTGAGATATATATATATATAGAGAGAGAGAGAGATCTATATTTTGAGTTATTTAATTTTTTTTGAATTTAGGTTCCTATAGAAGATTTCTTTAATCCGTGGACTCTAGCGACGGAGATAGGAACATCCACATCATTTGAACAAGTTGTCTTTAGTTCCTTTTTTTAATATTATTGAAAATAAGTTTATATATGTACACGTGCATTTTCATTTGAAAGTTTTTAATTTATATAAATTATATATATATATATATATATATATATATATTTAACTGTACATGTATATTGTACAGTTTACCACTACAGATGTTCCTATGGGAGAACTTGTTCATCAAATGGAGAGGGAACCTTATGAGGTATTGCATGATTTTTTTGTTATATTTTGTTTTTTACATGAAGTTCTAGATATATATATATTCTCATTCATTTTTAAAACATCAAATTTTAATGTTCAAGTACATGTGCATTGTGTATGTAGGTTTCCCATTCACAGGATAGGGCGCGAACTGAGACCCTAGTAGGGAAGATGCTGGATCCGTCTCCATTTGATGGACATGATTTATAGTAGATTTGATTTCAAAATTTAGATGGTTTTAAAATTTGTTAAACTTGATACAGTTTGATACTTGTGAGATTTACAATTTTTGGACATATTTTATTACATTGTTATTATATAATTTGTTTTATTTAATTTTTGAATGGTTTTAGTACTTTTGGCATGTGAATGTGAAGTAATGTTGTCATCTATAAATTAATGTTGTCATCTGAACTACATTTGGCATGTTATGTAATGACATGTGTTGTAATTTGTTTTGTTTTTAAAATTTAAGTTTTGGATGCTTGGAGTACATTTGGCATGTGAAGTAATGTTATGATCTATATTTTTTTGTTAAATTAAAAGTTAAAAGTTTTGGATGGTTTCAATCTACATTTGGCATGTGATATTTAATGTTAAATGTTTTGATTGGATAGTTGAATTATAATTGGCATGGCATGTGAAGTTTTTAAAACTCAAGTTTTGGATGGTTTCAATCTACATTTTGCATGTGATATTTAATGAACTTTAAATGTTTAATGTTTTAATGTTTCACGATATATAATCAAAAGGTTTTTAAAACTTAAAGTTTTGGATGGTTTCAATCTAGATTTGGCACATGTGGTATATAATGTTAAATGTTTCTATTGGATCTAGTTGAACTATAATTGGCATGGCATGTGAAGTAACGATCTATATATAATCAAAAAGTTTTTTAAACTCAAGTTTTGAACGGTTTCAATCTACATTTCGCATGTGATGTTTAATGTTTTAATGTTGCATGATATATTATCAAAAGTTTTTAAAATTTTAAAGTTTTGGATGGTTTCAATCTACATTTGGCACATGTGGTATATAATGTTAAATGTTTTTATTGGATAGTTGTTCACTATAATTGGCATGGCATGTCAAGTAATGTTGCACAAATCCCTTTTGGATGGTTGAAGTACATTTGGAATTTTAAGATTGCTTTTGATCTCTCCATGTAGTTTTGTTTGAATGAAAAATTTTCCAATAGGAAGAACATAGCTTTTCAATGCAACTAACCATGTATCAATTGAGCTCTAATTGAAAAAAGAGTTTAAAGAAGTATATATATGTACAAATTATCCCTTTAATTTTGATTGGAAATATAATTCTAGTACATATATATGTTTGTTGAATTTGGGTCAATGTCGTTAATGCACTCAAATAGGTAGCCTTGTCGATTTATTTACATTGTGGAAACTTTTTACTAGAAAATCCAACTAGTTTTTCATCAATGCACATAGAAAAACTACTTGGAACAATTAATTGTGCATTCTAGAACATATCTATCCAAGACAAGTAACATTTTTCATCAATGCACATTGAACATATCCGACCATTGGACAAGCAAATTTTGTACTATATTTTCAATCAGATTAGAGATGTGGGTCAAATCCCACCAAAAGTCGGAGAAGTGCTCCAAGTCTCTTGTCTGAAAGGATTTTTCGTACAAAACTATACTGCAGATGATTTATTTACATTGTCCATACTTTTTACCAGAAAATCCAACTAGTTTTTCATCAATGCACATAGAAAAACTAGTTCCAGTTAATTGCATTCTAGAACATATATATTGAGTACGTAAATAATTTTTCATCAATGCACATAGTAAAACTAGAACAATTAATTTCATTCTAGAACACACACACACACACACACACACACACACACACACACACATATATATATATCCAATACATATAACATTTTTCATCAATGCACATGTATAGAAAAGCTACTTTCAGTTGATACTAGAGCACGTGCTTGTACCAAAACAATTTGTACATGTGCAAACACTTGCACAAATAACATAAGCAGCTCAATTTTTAGTTGAGTACTAGAAGTTCTAAAACATATTTAATCCAAAGATAATAAATTGTTGGACAATTCACTCAAAAAAATTCTAATGGAATTCCATCCTCAATAATCCGTTCATGATCGGATTTTGACATTTTCCATCTCTTAATTTTTTATTGTTTCTTTGATTGAACTTCTATCAACTTTATGCACACTGCACACACCAAGTGACTATATTAACAACTTATGGAATCAGGTTCATAGTCTTCAAAGTAAACAAAGTCTCCACTTTGATGAGTTTGTCTGAAAAAATAACCTTTCAGTATAATAGACCCTCTGTCATATTGAAATTCGTGATCATTATAGTTTTGTAATAATTTCATTTTTCGTTTAGTGCAACGCATCAAATAATACTTCACATTTTCATCGTTGTCAATAGGTGCAATTACAGCAAAAACATCTCCTGCACAATAAAATAAACTTAACAAAATTATACATATTTAAATTTATTTCTAGATTTTTAAATCATTAGAAAGTAATTCAAATGTTACCTTCTCTAACAAGATCAGAAACTCTATCACCATCGGATGATATTGTAGTTTCCTCTGATTGCATTTCTTCAAACATTGCAACAAACATTTTTCCCTTTGTATTTAGCTCTGTATGTTTCCAATCGTTCACATACATTTTGTTTTCACAAACGCCATTGGATTTTGTGTTGTCTATGCAAACATCACAAAAACAAGAATATTTTCTTTTATCCAATGCAAACACATTTCTGGACGACTTTGTTTGAATTGAATGCAATTTTCGAGTCCCTTTTATTGTTTCAACATCATTTCCAATTGATCTATCTATGTCTTCGATTCCAGTATGCCAGAAAAACCTTTATATGGAAAATTAAAAGAAGAATTTGTAAATATGATATCAAAATACAATCAAATATAATCATCGCATGATAAATGTACAATGTTTAAAATTAGATTTCCAATATAAATTAAATTGAATGTACCTTCGCACTTCTCTTGATGGGTTTCTCTCATGGCTTAGAGCAACGATGCACCATTGAACAACTTCTTCAGCGTTCACAAGTCGGCTTGCAGAGTGGTTCATTTGATATCTTCGAAGTACTCATTTTATGCATGCTCCTGCACCGTCATGTTCTCCTTTTCCATGGCCAGTCTCAAAGAAATTCCAACAATGTTTAATGCAGGTTTTCTTATGAAGACAACACAACCAAAAGAATGATTGTGCAGATTTGAATTGACCTGCGCATCTGTCTGACCATATCCAATGTTCATTGAATGTTATTCCACGATTTTTCAATGAATCATAAATTTTTCCAAAACAATGTTGTACAAAACATGTATCATGTGTACGATCGTCACTGATAAAAAAGTGATATTCTTTAATGATATGTCGATTTTCACTCGTGCTTTCTATATGATCGACATTTTGTTCAGCATGTCTATATAGAATATGGACAAGCATGGAGACTTGGTCAGAATGATAGTATTCACTCTGAATTTCTTTTTGTGGAACAAATGTGTAGTTTTTTGCAAAATCAATCATTGACAAAATGGTCCCTGGTGGAAAAAATTTACGAGATTTTTTGAATTGTAAGTCTTGCCATCGAGCTCTATGGGAATGCTTGGGGTATTTGTAGATTTCTGCCTCAAACTTTCTGAAAAAGTCTATCAGAAAAATTTTGTCTTCTAGTAATTCAATTCTTTTAACACTATTTGCACCTTGAATCGATGTATCGATATATTCATATCTCTTCCATTTCACTTTCATGTTGGAAAATGATTGATCATTTATATCAATACGATATTTGTTTTTAAATTTAGTCAAATTTCCACAATCATCGCATTTTTTACCACCAACACATTTTTTTTTGTAAAATAGTTCATCGCTTTCTCTTTCACATAGAATTTGAGATATGAATTCACGGATAGTGGAAGGAGGAGGTGAATCCTTCCATAATGTTCTACTGAAATCAAGGAATGTGTCATAATATAACTCAAATTCCACATGATAACAACAACAACAAGTGTCGCGTACGGTGATAGGTTTTACATACCATGGTTTTTGTTGAACAAAAGCACTAAGTGAAACATGAATTTGACGATTCTCTTCTTTGAACTTGTTGAATAAATCTATCTGAGTGGTTTCCAAGAGATGTTTTTCATGTTCTTCGTACTGATTTCGTGTTATTCTTCTTCGCATCACATGCCTTGCAGTTGGTGAAACACGCGAATTGTTCTTCCAATATTCATATATTATTTTTTTAACATTTTCTCCAAGTCTATCTTTGTATGGTTGCCTACAAATAGTTCTCCAACAAGCGAGTTCATCATTTACATCTATTTGCAGCCGAAATTTCCGATGTTTATGCAAAGTTTTTCGCGAGGTTCCCAGTGCTCGTGCCATAGATGTTACCAAACGATTCTCTTGAGTACTTGATGAAACCATTGCCATCTATATTCCTCTACATACATTTGAAACATCTTTCTCTCTAGATCTCTTAATTGACTTTATAGCACTACTCATATTTTTTATCACATCTTCCTTCATTTTTTTTTATCTTTGGTTGATTTTTGAATACCCAATAGTGTCGTAGCTTCTTTTAATTTCCTTAATGATAGGATACCTTTCAACATTTGAGCCTGAACTGTCACTCGCTCATTTAAGAAATACTTTTCAAAAATGCAGTTAACACGATATCGTATAACATGGTCAGGTTTTTTATCTCCATATGTGTGAGTGTAAACATTTTCTAACATCTCATTATCGATAGTGATTTCATCTGTACATATTCGAAAAAATAGTACATATTCAATAAATAACTAAATTAATAAATATATCTAAAATTTCAAATATTTTTCAAATTAGTTCATCAAATAAAAATTAAGCTTCACATTTTATATTAGGAAAATTTTAAATATATCAATAGATCATAATATTTACATTTACATACCTGCTTCAATTTCTGCTTGAGGTTGATTTTCTTCTTCAATATTTTGAGGAATATCTCTGTCTGTTTACATTAAACAAAATATTTTCAAACTAGTTCATCAAATAAAAATTAAGCTTCACATTTTACATTGGGAAAATTTTAAAAATATATCAATAGATCATAATATTTACATTTACATACCTGCTTCAATTTCTGCTTGAGGTTGATTTTATTCTTCAATATTTTGAGGAATATCTCTGTTTGTTTACATTAAACAAAATATTTTTCAAACTAGTTCATCAAATAAAAATTAAGCTTCACATTTTACATTAGGAAAAATTTAAATATATATCAATAGATCATAATATTTACATTTACATACCTGCTTCAATATCTGCTTGAGGTTGATTTTCCTCTTCAATATTTGAGAGGGCTTCTAACTTTCTTTTGCGATATTGTCTCGTCTCTTCTCTACGTTCCTCAGGGTCTCTTTTTCGATCAAATTTTCTCGTACAATTTCTTCGATTTCCCATGATAATAGGGTATGAAGTTCAAAAAATTTCCTTCAAAAAATTAGACAATAACTCAATTACAAAAAATATCACAAAAGATTTAATTTAAAAAAAATCAGTTTAAATTTTTTGCAAAAAATACTTACTCCAATCCAAAACACTTACTTTAAAAAATTCGAGAGAAAAATGTCTTATAAAAATGAAACTAAGCTCAAAAGATTTACTTCAACTCAAAACACGTACATACCTCCAAGAAATGTCTTTTGAATGTACGTCCAAGAAATTTTTTTAAGTTCAAAACAATTTTTGCCAAAATCAGGCCGCCTCCAAGAAATGTCTTCCAAAAAAATTCTTTAAACCCAAAACAATTCTTTGTAAAATCAGTTTGCTTCCAAGAAAATGCTTCCTTAAATCCAAACTTTGAAGAAAATTTTTTTGAACACAAACCAAGATCTTTCTAAAATGAGATGAAACATGTATACTTGTGAAGTACCTGTAAAATGTATGCTAGGAAAATCCCACTTTCAATTTTAATTCTAAAATAAGGATTGTAATAGAAAGAAATGAATGGTAAACCTCTGCAAATGAATAAAAATAATGCAATGGAGTGAAAACGATATTCTAAAAAAAAATGACTTTTAAAGACTCCAAATCCAAGGAAAATCTATGAGATGAAATATGGTCAAAGGACACACATAATTTTGATGGAAACAATGAAATGACTATTTTTGAAGGCAACAAAATTAAAGGTAATATTTTAATCTAGCGAAAGCAAAGACAATGTTTTCTAGAAAAGAAAAGACACCTATGTTAATTAAATATATAAATCTAATCTAATTAAAGCATTTGAACTTAATCTATTAAAGCATGAAATCTTAATTTATGAAAACATTTGAGATTTAATCTATGAAATAATGGAAATATTTAATCTAAGAAAACAAGTAAATCTAATTTATGAAAGCTTTTAAATCTAATCTATGAAAATGATTCCATATAACTATGGAATCATTGAAGATTGTAAAACAAATAAAAAATTGAGTGTGTGTTTAAAGTTTAGAGTTCATTCACAAATTAAAATCTTGATTTTCCTAAAAATGCTTGTGCAAGAAAATTATGCTATGAAATAATTTATGTAAATGAAATTAATGTGTTTGATATGAAAAATAACATAAATTGAATGAGAAACAAAGCATATAATAAAAATACTTGAAATCAACATTGCATAAAATGAGCATAAAAGAAACTAATCTATCTTGCAAAAATGAAACATTAAAATACACTCATACTCATCATGTGGTCATTATGAAGTGCACGAGAGGTAGAAAGTTCAAGAAACTATTGATTAAACACAAAATCTCAACATGAATGCCTAACCATATCAAAGGATTGTATTAATTGAGCAATGAGTGAACTATAATGGTATTCATTACATACAAGCATATTTCCAATATTTAGCATTCCAAAATCCTACACACCTTTGAATGAAGAGCACACTCCTATTTATACAAAAACTAAAATAACTAATTAATAAATGTAAATCCACAAATCTCTCCTAGATACACATATATCTGCTAGATCCACAAGTTAAAAGCATGTGTTAATATCCAAAAAAGTAACATCTCTTCATATCCTCTCACAAATCTCCCATATATTTAATAGGAAACACTATAATGATGATATATTGTCATGTATTGGCAAGCATCAATACTCCACTAATCCTCAATATAGAAAAATATATCAAAAATAAAAGGTAACAATGTTGATTCATTCAAGAAGTAGCTACAACATTTATAAAATTCAAATTGGAAAATATTAAATAAAGTCTTTTTGAAAATAAAAAATAAATTTTAAAGCAACTTTAAAAAAATCATAAATAATCCAAACTAACATCAAAATATAATTGATATAAATTTCATATATATTCTACATCTATTGAATATGTTATTTTATGATGATTTAAAAAAATATAAAATCATACTTATATTAAAATTTTAAATCACCTTAGACTAGTCTTAATTCAGTGTTTTCACTCCAAAAGAGATTTTCTTGTCAGAATATTTGATTGATTTCTCTCGACAGGGTAGATTTGGAGCTAAGATGGATTTAAATTGATTTAATTTCTCATTTTAAATAAGCTATATTCCACATAAATATCACGAGTTCTGAATACCATGAGTTATTTTTATTTTATTTTGATCAATTTCTTCATTACAATGTTTTACATCTCTACCATACTTTGGAGAATGCCTCTCATATACTAGTACTAATTCAAAATAACTATTTTTAATATTAAAATATTATAAAAAATAATTAATTTTAATACATAAGAAATTTTAGAACCGACTCATACATTTAGTAGTTTAAAATGTATTGGTTTTAAAATTTCTCATATAATTTCTCCAAAATTTTGTTTTAATATGATATAAATCACAAAAATTTACACTCTCACACTTTAATTATTTATTTTTTAATTATATATTATTAATAATTATTTAATTAAAAAAATTATTTAATGAAAAACTTTATAAAAATATGTAATCAAATTTTATTTTATTTTTCATTAAAATAAATATCCCTTTCCTAAAGCATAAACATGGATTCGAAGTTCAAATAACATTGCATGAAATACCATTTGTTTTAATCTTTAATATATAGATTTTATTACCAAATGATGTATAAGTCCATCAGGCCCATCTTGACTAGTGCAAAATCAAAATCATATATAATGTATAATGTTTAGGAATAATTTTAACTATCATAAACTTATTGATTGTATTTTATTGTGTAATTATTGAATATGAATTATATTTATCTTATACGTTATTATATATATATATATATATATATATATATATATATATATATATATATATATATATATATATATTTAATTAATTTTTTTTAATAATAATTTTTTAGTTAAATAATGTTTTTTAAGATAAATTAATTACTTTTCATAATGAATCTTTTAGTTAAGAAATATTTTTTTAATAAATTAATTTTGGTATTGAATCGTGCTTTAGATTTGAATAAAATGGATACTATAAATTATTTTGGATCTTGCAATCCAACTACAATACTAGCCACATAAATTTACATAAAAATTATATATTTGGCTATAAAATCCATCTTAGTTAACTTAAATTAATGAAATTAAATCATAAATGCTTATTAGTGCAAATATTTATTTTACATTTTTTATATATAATGATGATTTAAGACATTGTAATTAATTTTCTCCTCATGCATGGTTTGTGGCTGCAAAGTATTATTTTAAGTAGTGAGATTATTCTCAATTCTTGTAATCAATGGAATATTAGCAATTTCTTCTATTAAACTTGTGTATGAGAACCCATACTTATACTTATCAATGATTTTTAAGAATTTAATTATTGATATTAAACTGTATTTTAAACTATTAGAATCAATAAAATAGTGACAATTTCTTTCATTAAACTTGTAGATCATAAACCATGCTGATGTATAATATTGATATTAAACTGTATTTTAAACTATTAGAATCAATAAAATAGTGACAATTTTTTTCATTAAACTTGTAGATCATAAACCATGCTGATGTATAATAACTTATTTATTGATGTTAAACTATATCTTCAATTATTAAAATTAATTTAAAGTACAAATAAGAGTGATAATCAATGATTTCATTTAATTGTTGATATTAAACTATATCTTCAACTATTAAAATAAATTTAAACTAAAATAATAGTGATTATAATAATAATAAAAAAATTGTTTTCATTAAAAAGCTAATTAACAGTGATAATAATAATTTTATTTTTTTTTTTCATTAAAAAAGCTAAATTATTGCCACCCTTCGCGAGATATACATCTTGAAAGAATTTAAAAGACTAGCTTGAAATATGAGACGTATAACGACTATTTGGCCAGAGGTGCGTGAGGACGCCTTTTGGCTCGGAGGATTTGGGTGGTGATAATATATATATTTTAATTGCTTTTCATATGAACTGTAATTTTCGCTTTAGCAGCTGGGGGTGAGGCTAAGAATTTAATCAATATTTGTTGACAACTCTCTATTTCCTAAGACTGCATTACGGTGATTTTGGTTCATATTCGCTTCATTGCACTATTTATTTATATTTTTACCAATTTATAGTAATTTTTTAAATACTACATAATAATCTTTTACCAATTTATAGTCGATTTGTAAATACCACATAATAATCGATGTATTTGAGGGTTTATTAATTTCCCAAACTTTTAATAACATGCATTAAGCATTTGTTTTGTTAGTGTGTAGTTCTATGTATATTCATAAAGGTATTTTATATTATAACATACACCATCATGTGTTTTTATATTATAAGAGACAAATGTATATTAAATTTTATTTTCTATAGTGTGAAAAATAAATTTAATATAAATTTAAATGTGATTTGGCTTCATATATTAATAAATATGTATCATTGAAATGAATATTATAATGAAAATGAGGATGATGGCTTAAAGCATTTTCTACCAAGTTTATATATCTTGTTGTATTATATTTCTTAATATGATATAAAATCTTTTTTGATTTAGACCTAAGGTTTTTGGAAAAACAATGATAAGTGATGTTAAAGTAGTCAAGCTAAATGAAGGTAGGCCTTCGTGATATGATATATACCTAATGAGGATGTTAATTCACAAAGCAAATGAGCATTCCAATACCTAATGAGGGTGCTAATTCACAAAACGGATGACCTTTGCAATACCACCAACAAATGCAAGTGACATCTCTATGATCTTCAACAACAATTTACACAACCAACATACATAAATTCTATAAAGGATGTGAAGGCCCTTACTCTTGAATAATAGTATGAATCTATTTCAAATTTCAATATAGTGTGCTAGTTTGTCAACAAAGAAGAGTATGGATTTATTTGAGAATATGAGTTAGTTACTCAAGGAAGAGGAGCTTGTTCCACATAATATATAAGGAAAAGGAGTTGGTTCCACATAATGTCAAGGAAGAGGAGTTGGTTCCACAAAGCATCTTTATTTAAACCTGAGCTTGAGTTGGTATTATTTTTTAATGAAGTGTGTTTTCTTGTAAATAAGCATGGATTATGCACATGGCCCTTTAAGAAACATAATTTAAGAGTTGATTTATGTGATTAAATATTGATTACACCGGGAAAATTTTAATATGAAAACAAAGTGATATTCAATCAACATTAATAGGTTCAACATACTATTTATTGGTTAAATGGTGACGAGGCAGGCTATTATAGCACTCATCATAGGTTCAATTCCTTACCCCGGGTAGGGTGATGTATCTCGACATGTTGATGAAGTTGGAGTTAAGAAAAATGGAGAAAAAAATAGAAAAAAATGAAAGGTACTACCAAACTTACAAAAAATAAACATATTATTTTAAAGCCCATTATTATCCCTAACGAAGTAATTACAAACAAAAAAAGTAGAATAAAATTTTCATACTGTTAGGGTTCTATAATGATAGGGATCATAATTTTGAATTGGCTATGTTAAGTTTTGTAATATTGTACATACCTTTGCATTTCTGCAAATTTTTTTCATATTAAAAAATGAAAAGAGGGTATGTCCTAAAATAATAATCAAAGGACCAAAATAAAGAAATATCAAAAAAATATATAAAATGTGAACCCCATAAAAAGAAGAAAAAATAAATTCTCAAAGTGTTGCATATTCAAATTCCACTACTCCTCGCTTACTTTAGTTTTGCAAATAAATTGTGCGCAACTTGTTCAAAATGCCACAATTCATGATGATCATGCAATCTAATCTTGATCAATCACGCCTTTAAATTTTATGTTATGATAGTTACTCAATAAATATCTAACCAAACCATTTAATCTTGGCAGATCAGTAGTTAGGTAGAGAATAAAAATGAGCTCATAAGTTTAATCTGAGCCATTGGAAGATACAATGTTAGAAAAAAGTTAGTTTTCTTATCAAAAGAAAATAAAAGGGCCAACAAGCTCAAATGCACCCAATAAAGGAAAGAAAAAAGTGTTAGGATGAATAAAAGAGTAGGTAGAATACTTTTCAAAAGTTATAGAAGCATCATTTTGTTTATCCCTTATCAAATATATATTTCTAACACTTTCCCCTTGCTAAAAATCCCTTTCCCCTTTGAAAATCCCTTCCCATTGCTAAAACCCCGTTTCCCCCTTAATAAAACTTTACGTTTTCATACAACACAAAACCCACTTTCAAAAGTCCAAAGCGCGAAATATTAAGTGGACCCCCCTTTGACTTAACCCCTCCGCTTAATATATGTCATAACCACACTTTAATTTTAGCCTCCCGCCTAATATATTTCACAAACTACGCATATCTATTTCTCAAACCCACCTCCTTTAAAAATTCTCTTAACCCCATCAACCATTCGATTATAACTGAGAAAATTGGACGACCTCTGATCCCTTTCGCACTCCTCGCCGTTTGAAGTTTAAAACCGAGGGAGGAGGGGGTACGAAATAAGTTGTTTTCTCCGCCCGCTCACCTTCCATGCGGCACCACCAGGTTTTATTGCACCCCCTCCTACCCAAACCACCACACCACCCTGCACCATGCCATAAACCACCCTTCGACATGCGATAAACCACTAGTTTTCAAAATTATAAAATCCTGCTTTTTAGTTCATTTCCATATCTCTACGACTTGTGGAAAAAACCGAAAAAGCTATTTCCAACCAGAATTAAAGCTTGCCACTACTCAGACCCCTTTTACAACCAAATACTTGATATTTCAGGTAATTCTAATACCTGCCACCATCAATTAAGCTAATTAATTAATAAATTGAATCAAATTGATGACTTCCCAAAGAATCCAAATTATAAACCCTCTTCAACCACCCTGTTAGAGGTCAACCACACTCCTTTGGCTGATAAGGTTTTCAAAATAATAGACACAGTAAATAACAACAATCTCTTGGAGCTCCATTGCTGGAGCCATGACAATTTTGTTGATCAGGCAGATGATATACATCTGTGGGACTATAACCTGCCAAAATACACATTTCCATGGACCTACCAGTTCCCTGAAGTCATCAAATTGTGCCAAATCAGCTATTTTCCAAATGAAAGGGCCACAGTCACCCCTAACCAAGAAATCCTATTTAATATCATTGCTCAAACCATTAACCAAATGCTGCAAATTCCATCACAACCAGAGGGAGTGCCTTTCTCCATTCAGACCCTCACTAAGCTTTACCTAAATTTAGATTTCCCTAAATGGTCTCAAATATTTCAGACTTTCCTTCCTGAATCAGCTCAATTTTCTAAAAACAACCTACCATACCCTACAACCATGTTCCCAAAAATAACCAAACAAATTGTGACCATGATGTCCTTTATCCTAGGATATTTTACTAATGAGTGGGTAGATGAATTCATCATTGGTTTCCTATCTACTTTTTTCCTAGGCCAGCCTCCATCTATACTTTTCAACTTTTCCCAATTCCTGGCAGATACAATGCATGATCAATTGATCAAACTACCAGAAGAAGAGTGTTCAAATACTCCTCAGTGTTATTCCATTTTTTCATATATTTTCAGTCAAAAAGGTTTGTAGTCAACCTACAAAAATTGGACATAGAGGGTAATCCCTAGTTTGTAATCTTTTGCACATCCTTGATGATAAAGGATTCCAATGAATTTAGTTTCAAAGAATTTATTGACTCTTTTGTATACCCAATGGTTAATATGCTTAGCAACAATATTCAACCTAGAATCAGTGATGAAAACAAAAAGGTTCTACACTTATCATATTAGAGCGAGGTAGGAGACTGGTATTTATACCAGAATCACACAGAGATCAGAGTGTATGGAAGACAATTAGTCCCTTACAATATTTCCAAATACCTCCCAATGAGGATATTTTATTTAGAGTACAACAAGAAGATATTGGATTATGATGAGATAAATTTCCTTTAAGCCAAAAAAAAACTTATTTCAAGATAAAAAACCAACTAGGGCCTTTTATATGTAACAGTAGGAATACTGGAAAGGAAGAAGATAGATGCCTATAAGAGTTAAAGCTCAGCAACAGTTTCAAATGGTCATATGACCCCTTGGGTGTCATAAGAAAATTAATAATAAAGTTTAAATGCACCCCTTTCATCCATGAATCTAAGCTTGAGATTGAGAAATATTCCAACCAGTCAGAGTGGTTGAAAAGCACTCTACATGAGGTGGAGGAGTATCCTGATACTAGTTCCATTCTGCTTACTCTAGACCCACAAGATAGGAATTCAAAAAGGTCTAAAGAAGAAGGCTCTTATTCAGCAGAAGCTACATCTGATAATAAATTCAAGCTTATGTACAGAAAGAAAAAAAATCTAAACCGAGTTATAGAACAAGAAGAGACAATTGGAAAAGAACCAGAGATCATTATTAGGGATGATGCACCTACAACACACACAGAAGAAACACCTTTGCCATCAACTTCCAACGCAGAAATTATTCAAAAGAAAAATAGTGCAGATATTTCAAAATTCAGTAAGCCAGTTGAAAAGGAAAAGGATATCATTGAGAAATATACAGAGATTAAAATACAAAATGAAGCATTGAAGGCTGTTACATGTGCACAATACTGGAAGAAAACTCCTAGTGATCAGAATAGGTTGCTTTAAGATTTTGACCTCAAGATAAGGAAAATGCAGATGACATTCCTACAACCAAAGGTACAGGCCCCCAAAACTTTAGAAGACTATAAAAAGACAAGCTTTGAAGTTATTTCCAAGGATGTGCATCCAATTGACCAAATTGAATTTCATAATGTAGGAGAGATGATATATTCAACCATGACACACAAAGCTCTAAGTGTCCAAAAGTTGCAGAATTCTCTAGAAAATATACAGTCACAATTAAAGCTGGAGAAAGCCTCACCACAAGAAAAAGAAAACAGGATAAAGTCATTATAGTATTTGGTAATAGAAGTTGGTTATAATCCAAAAGACATCAAAGCAGCAGAAGAACTTATAAAAAAGAAAAATGCAGACATAGTTGCACTGAAGAAACAGTTAAAATTACCAACTACTGAGCATCCACAAACCAAGGAGGTTTTAGAGATAGACATCAAAAGGATGAGATGATGAATATAATAATCCAGTTGACGGCTCAACTAAAGGAAATGGAGACAGAGATGGATAAAATTGTACATGAAAAACAAGCTAACATGGAAGTAGTTCCCATTACTGCTATTCCCATAACATCTACATCATCTGTAGTATCTACATCAGCACCTGTATCTACATCAGCACCAGCATCAGCAACACCAATAGCCCATACCAATGATGAGGCCAGCACATTAATCAAGGAAATGGAAGATATGTCCATTAAGACTATAGAGATTAATAAGCTCAAGGAACAAGTAAAGAGCTTAGAATATGGAAATAAATTGGTAGAAGTAATGCATCAAGCTGAAGTACAGAAAGCCAATAGACTAAATAAAAAAATCCACAAGCTAGAGAAGGAGTTATCACTAAACGAGCTTTTAGCCCAAGAAAAACATCAATTGTGGACCAATATCATTAACTAAGTTAATGTAATTTGGCCTTTTATACATATTATATTTGAGCAAAATGAATTGGTGAAGGAAGCTGGTGATGCAGTTTAGAAAGTCAAAACTAATCTTGGAAAGAAACCAGAGGAAGCCTCTGAAATATCAAATTTTTGAATTCTAAAAATAAGTATGAATTAGAAGAGCTCGGGATAGCTGACAGAACAAAGACTATACTAGAAGTGAAGAAAGTGATTTCCAAAAGAAATCTGATGATATATCTTGAGGAAAAATATCAAACCATGGAACTCACAATGAACATGTTTTTGAAAAAGTTTGATGTATTGAGAGAGAAGGGTTTGCCTAATCCTTTAGTAATAAATGACAAACTTATGAGACATGAGGATTATGACAAGAAGTTAAGGGAAGTAGCCAAGGAAACTTCCCAAATTTCCTCAATAAAAGGGATTCCCACAGGCAAAGTACTTTTACAAACTCTAGAAAACTTCCTTTACCTCCAGCATGATGTAAATCACCTTTTTTTAAATAAGCATATGTTTGCCAAATAATTAGAGGCACATGATATTTACCGTAATATGGTGAAGATAAAAATCCCAAATGAAGAAACATGGGAGAAATGGTGTGATTTACTATAAAGGGTGAAATAAAAAGACAGGTGAAAGAGCAGAGAGATCAAAGAAAAGACAAATGAAAAAAAAAAAAAAACAGGTAACAACAATCAAAGAATCAGGGCCAGATATCAGTTAGTTAGAAGGTGTCACTATATTTTTGCATAAAGATATTTTATTTTCCTAAAATAAATCCTAGTTACTTGACAAGATATTTTTTGTAATGTTTTGTATAAATAATTCATCATTCGAAGTATCATGTGTGGATTTCTAAACATTTCCGTAGCTGACTAATATTTTTCCTGAGGGATATTGTACCGACGTCCAGTTGAGAGATAGAACAAGTTATAAAGAAATTTAATTACAGGATTCCTGTGTTGAGCTATCTCAGTGAAACATAAATTTCAATTGTTCATGTTCTCTTTCTAAGTACCCCATAAACTTATATGTGTTTTGAATTTCAATGTTATAACAAGAGTTTTATTGCAGATTTTTTTCTTAAACATTACACTCTAATTTTAACTGTTATACATTTCTATGTTTCTTCTGATATCCGTTTAGAGAATTCTTAATTTCCCTCTAATCCCGACTGACTTCATATTTCTTCATTATCTGGTTTAAGGAATTCTTAATTGCTCCTTGATCCTGATTGAAAAATCACTTCACAATTCAGCCTTGAGATCTGATATTTCTCACCTATCTTTCCCTGTAAAACATTCTTTATAATTTGATTTTATTCTATTTTTCAAAGGATATTGACTCCATAGCCCAATGGAAATTGGAAAAACACCTATTCATCTAAATCATTAATTCCACCAACCAATCAAAACCAATCTAATTAAGCGTACATAACTAGCCTAAAATCTATTAAATATACAAAGTTAATCATATTGAGAGATCCCTCTCTGAGTTTATGAAGGCTGGATCCTAACCTCCAAAAGTGGTTTGTAGTTATCTCTGATATTTATTTTTAACACAAGAACAACCTTTGGAAATTTTGGAGTGATAACATATTGGAGACCATACTAGGGATAAATTAGTGCCTAGTTAAAATAAATCCTAAAAGAAACAATTTTCTTCATTTTTTACATTAAGGTTTTAAAAGGGTTGTTTGAATGTATCATAATAAGGTAGAATTATGGCTTCTAAAAGAACATATTATACAAGGGATCATCCTGATCCACAACCTGCTACAGTTGTTGATGATCCTGAGAGAATTTTAAGAAAATATAAAAAAGTAGAGGGTCAAGGAAGTAGTAGTCAGTTAATCAAAGAAAATTCATTTCCTCAGGAATTATCAAGCAAACAGGATATTCAATTTGATTTATCATTTTAGAATTCTTTATTTCATACCAAATCTGAAAAATCAGTCCTTGATATTGTAATAGACCCCAATTTTATTCAATTTATTGAATCAAAGAAGGATACTATGCAACTTGATTTAGATCAAAAGGTTCTAGATACTTTTGACAAACTTTATATTTTAACCTCAACTTTGATAAAAGATATAGAGGAAGCCTATTTTCAACAGTCGGTTGAACTAGCTTCCCTAACAACCACTACCCCTAAGCTCTCTACAGTATCTCCAGAAACTGTAAATACAGCTTCATTCAGTTCCAACTCACCTATAATCTCCACCACAGTTCATTCCACAAAACCATTCATACCTAAACTTCCTCTCCAACCTAACGTTTCTAGTTCATCTTCAAGAACCACTACTTTACCTCCCAATCAATCTAAAATCTTAGCAATGGCATCCAGATTTGCCCCTTTGGCCTTACAGGCCCCTTTACATGCCATGCCACAAGATTAATAGAGTAAAAATTTTCAGTTCGATGGTAATGGTCAGTATATTGCTCAACAACATGTAGATAAAATAACAGATTATTTTGAATTATATGAAGTTGATGAAGCAGATGTACAGATGAAATTATTTTCACAAACACTAGAAGAATATGTTAAAAAATGGTTTAAATCTTTACCTGCTAACCATATTGCTTATTTAGCTTCTTTCCACCAATTGCTTATAAATAGATGGGAAAGAATGAAAAACCCTCTACATATATTATCTGAATATGAGAAAATTAGGAGATCTTGATGGCAGGCTACCCTGCCAAACCCACAGTCTCCAATTTTGTTTTGCATATAAAAATGCATTTCTAATCAATCATCCAAAAGGGTCCTCAATTTCAAAGTCTGGGCAATCTTAATTCATATAGGCGGAAGCTTTTATATCTCAAATCTGAGATTTGAGATATTAGAATAAAATTCTTATGGTTTTCAAACCACACGTCTCACCCAGAACTATAATCTCTCATGCGAAAGTTTTGCTTCTTAAACAATGGTTATAAAACCATTGGAATACTCCATTTTATGAATTTAAATCAACAATTCGGATTTCAAATAAACCCAAATGTAACTTCGGGTTTTCACCTTATGAAATTGCGAATCAATATTTGCATTTACATAACCAACCCAGTGCAAGTTTTCAACTCTTATAATTACCAGCTCACTTTGAAATTAGCCCTCGACTTTTATTAAAATTCAAAGTATTAAGAACTAGCCACAATATGTCAACACTTCATATGCATTTAACCACATGGAAATTTCAATTTAAAAGTTCGACTTCTATTTAGAACTCAAGGCACCGCCCATATAAAAACGACCTTCTCGGTCCACCTTTGACCATATAATCGAACCCTCACAAACAATGTAAAATCTCGGACTTCAATTAACACTCGAGCCCACAGGTTTCTTACTTTTGCGTTAACATCCCCGCAGCTTCAAGTGCGAATGCTCTTGGATCTTGCACAAGTCTGATCCAATGGAAATCGCATTATTTAACTGCAAAACTATAGCACGAAAATATTTTGTGAAATTCGTGGCTTTAAATACCATTGTCACCACGTGGCTATCACTAAGCCATATCGCGTTCTAAAAGCGAAATCCACTTACCAGCTTTGACACTTTGCGAGACCGCTGGTTTTTTTTCGGAAACCGCCCTCACTGTTCATTTGCCAGTTTCGCTCCTTATCTTCATGGTTCCCTCTTAAAACTGCATTGTTAACCAACGCGTTTCCTTTGAGGGTCCATCTTCATCTTTTCACTACGGCTCCATAATCTGCACAGGGTCTAAACAAGACCATCTATTATTCATCTCTGCATTTTATTGCCTTTGACCACTTCGGCAAACAAGAATCTCTGCTGTAGTTTCAAGCTCCACTACAAATGTCTCCATCCAATCAATCTGGTCGCTCCAAATATACTCACATTTCTTTTATGATCCTGCGCATTCCAAGAATTCTGTCCACGAATTCTTGCATGAGATTTGATTATCACAATTGTGGGGAATGGATTCCATCCATTGATTCTTTTGCATAGAACCCTCAATACATTACTCCAAAACATAGCAAGCTGCAACTATTTTCGTATTCAAGAATACACAACTCAATCACCATAAACCCCGAATGAGCGTTTGGCCCTTTAAATTGGCTTTTTTTGTGTGTAAAATCATGATTCAATTCTGGCAATTCCACAATCAAATTACATTTTTCTTCGATTCAAGATTTCACTCCATGATTTCTATATAATAGAATTCAAACAAATCCCAAATCAGATTCAACCTTGTAGTATCACTTCCTAATTCTGAATTTAAATTCAGTCTCTCTCTTGCATCAACGATCCTTTCAGTGATCGTTGATTGAACTTGCCCAATTGCACGTTTATTCAATCTATCCAGATGTATACATATATTCATTCAATTCAATTTATACCTATCTACAACAATCATATCGACTCTCATTTAGAAACAGAACATCATCTAAAACCCTATTACAAAGTTCAATAAATCGATGCACATATATCTCAGTAAATAGATTCTTCATATATACATTTGAACCAAATTACAATTATTAATGGCCTGATCTTCAATCGATGGCCCTTCTACCTCACTACTCTATCCCTGAACAACTATATTCCCATAGGCTTACATTTATACCAATTTAATGGTGAATCTATTCAGCTCCCAAAACTCTCAAAATTCCCAAATTCCTAACTCTAGACAAATCCCTAGATTTGTGGAAACTGATTCCAACTCATTCCTACTCTGTAGTCTTTTCGAATCTCTAATCTCTTCATATGCCCAACTAATCATTCGAGGGTAGTTACAATTCTCTCCACATTTAATTAAAATTAATTAGAACCTATTAAATTCATTACATAAAATCTAACTCTCTTGAAAACTAAAAACCCCTAAGTCTAACAAAAATGCATGGAATATGTTTTAGCCTAATGCCCCTGCATCAGATCTCCTAATGAATCTGTTTAGGATTAATGTACTAGGTTTGACAACATTCACAATGCAATTCCAGTGAAGATCAAACCTCCACTAGGCTTAGCCCTCATTAAATTTCCAGATGGTTTTGATGCTGACATGTCCTATCAGTTAAGAGAAATAAACCCTGCAACTTTAGAACAGATGCAGAGTGATGCAGTTAGTGTAGAAGCTAACTTAATACCTAAAAGAGCTAGGATGAGGAATGAGAGGAGAGTGACCATTAAGGAAGAACCTTCCACTTTAGATATTAATATAGATAGTTTAGCCAAGAATGTAGAAGGAATAATGGAGAGACTAGAAAACATGGAAAGAAAGCCTCAGTGGGAAAATCAACAAGGTCCCCAAATTAGAAATCCCAACTTTAGGAAAAATCCTAATACTAGTAAATCAAGAGAAGTTGTACCCAATCAACAGATTAGACCACCTTTCTAGGAAAATTATTTTGAAAGTTCACAACAGCATGAAGAAGACCAAGATAATGAAGATGTTATTTTTCTTACCCGGGAAGAACAAGAGTTGTACATGTTACAACAATTACAATCAAAATCTGGAGAGTCCTTTGACTACAAACAAGGTTATGAATATTTTGTCTACGAAGTTCATAAATAGTATAGCCTTAGAAGCAAAAAGAACATGGAGGTTCCTATTAAGAAATCAATCCAAATCCAAACTAAGAAAACAATAGAAGCTCATGTGACCAAAATTCTACAAATTCTCCCTAGAGAAACTCAGAATACTTCCAGCCCAAAGATTGTAGAAGTCACATCAACTGCTACTCAAACTGTTCCAAGCAAGGAAATTGAAAACAAAACAGTTGACACACAAACCGACTTACCAATTGTTAATAAAGAAGACAACACCACACAAACCACAATTGGTAAAGATGAAGTCATTAAATTAGGCAAAACTCAAATGCCATTCAATATCAAAATTAAGATAAACAAATTAAGAATACCAGTTCCTTTAACAGAGCTGGTAAAAAATGATTCATACAAAGCACAAATTACTGAAACATTAAACATTGATGAAGGTGAAGATGCTTTCAATCTCAATGATGATCAATCTGAGTTATTATTTGGTTCTGAAGTCAATGGAAAACATCAACAAGGGGCTGTCCCTCCATTCTATATTATCCTAAACATTCATGATAAAATCTTACATAACACTATGTTGGATTTAGGAGCATCTAATAACTTAATGCCTAAATCAGTCATGGAAAAATTAAACTTAGACATCAACAGACCCTACAAGGACTTGTTCTCCTTTGATTCTAGTCAAGTCAAATACCTTGACCTGATCAAAGATTTGTGTGTAACTCTAGTCTAGTGCCCAGCAAAGAGTATCGTTATGGACATAATAGTTGCTGATATCCCACCTAAATATGATATGTTATTATCTTGCTCACGGGGAGAAAAATTACAAGGATATCTACAATTAGACATGCCATATGCTACTATTTCTGTGTTTGGTCAACAAAGGAAGATAAATAGAGAAACCTTGATGAAATTCATGGTAAGTAGTTCATAAGGACCACAAAATTACCCTATCTATTCCATGCATTCTGATCTGGACTCATTTATCTTATATAATTCACACAATGACAAAGATAAAATCACAGTTGTCGAAGTGAAACACAAAGAAGTCGATAGTTAAAACATAACGCATGAATATATGTGGCATTTAGATTTTGATGACTCTATAAATAGATTAGGAGAAGGAGCTGGAGTATGGATCTACAATTTAGAAAATGATCATTCAGAAGGACATGCTTACAGATTAAATTTCAAATCCACTAACAACATGGAAGAATATGAAGAATTAGTGATAGGCCTTAAAATCATAAGAAAACATGGAGCTAAAAGAGTTTCCATCATGGGAGACTCAGAATTCATTATAAAAAAAGTCAAGGGAGAGTCCATTAGTAATAACCCTAGACTTAGGTGTTATAGAGAAACCATCATGGTCTTGATAAGATGTTTCCTTGAGACTGATTTTGTTGTCATCCCAAGAAGGCAGAATATGCAAGCACATAGCTTAGCCACTTTTACCAGCACATGCAGGTTACTGTTTTAGCCAAATCATAAGTACACGTCTGAGGTAAGACATAGACCAACCGTACCTGATAATTTAAAGTATTGGAAAAATCTTTTCACAAGATAATTAAATTCTTGATTTTATGATTTATGAAGGAGAATTTCAAAATGGTAATATAGATACAGACTGTACATTAGATTATACCATAAATAATTAAATAGATGTAAATGATGTGAATAAAATAGAACCAACTAGATTCACTAAAGTAGAAATAGAACAATTAGAAATAGTAGAAATTGAGGAATTAATCAATGATGAGTCGGAAGTTTTAAATCTCAAAGAGAACATTTTTCCTAAGGGATTATCCCCACTAGAAGACCTCTTTGACTCCAATGATGTAGCTAGAAAATATAAAATGGACCCTTTAAGGTCAAATATAGAGGAATGCAACATAGGAACAAAGGAAAATCCCAAGCTTCTCAAGATATCTAAGACATTACTTCCAGCCGAAAAGCTAAAGTACATTAGCTTGTTTAAAGAGTTCCAAGATATCTTTGCCTGGAATGATGAAGACCTAAAGTCTTATGATACTAGCATTACCCAACATAAGATACCAATTAAAGAAAATCAAAAGCCCTTTAAACAAAAGCTAAGGAGAATTAACCCTGTTCTTATGCCATTAATAGAAAAAGAAGTTAAAAGGATGTACGATGCTCAAATCATAGCACCCATCAGATATTCTAATTGAGCCTCTAATTTAGTACCTACTAGAAAGAAAACAGGATAAATCAGACTCTGTGTTGATTTTAGAAACTTAAACAAAGTATCACTAAAGGATAACTATCCTCTCCCTAAAATGGACCACATTATCCAGAGTGTAGTAGTGTCATCCATAATTTCATTACTTGAAGGATTTTCTAGATATAACCAAATCCTAGTCCAGCTTGAAGATCAATCTAAGCCTGCATTCACCACTCCCTGGGGAACTTTCATGTACTTGAAAATTCCTTTTGGATTGATGAATGTTGGAGCAACATTATAAAGAGCCATAGACATAGCCTTTGCAAAAGAAATCCATGATTTTTTATTCATTTACCTAGATGATATCACATTGTTTTCCAAGTCAAATAATGAACATCTAGATCATCAAAGAAGAGTATTCGTAAAAAGAGGAAAGTTTGGCATATCCTTAAATCCTAAAAAGTCACATTTTGGATTAGAAGAAGAAAAACTTCTGAGACACATCATTTCAAAAGAGGGCATTAGAATTGATCCAGCTAGAATATAAGCAATCCTAAATATCAGTCAACCTAGAAACATTAGAGATTACACGAATTTTTAGGCAAAATAAATTTTCTTAGAAGATTCATCCCTAACTTAGTAGAACTAATTAGAAATTTAAACATGTTAAAAAAGGATTCAATAATTAAGTGGACAATAGAGGCTAAACATTATTTTGAAACAGCAAAAGAAGCCCTTACTAAAACACGTATCCTCATAAGTCCTAATTTTAACAAAGATTTCATATTTTTTTTCATTTTCTTCAGAGCACACCATTGCAGTGGTCTTGTTGCAAAAGAATGATGAGGGCCTTGAACAACCCATTTCTTTCTTCAGTAAAACTTTGACAGATGAGACACTAAAGTATAATATCATGGAAAAACAAGCCCTTGCTTTAGTGAAAGCCATAAAATATTTTATATTATACATTATATACTCTCATATAATAGCATATGTTACAAACTCAGTTGTAAAGGAAATTCTAACTCAGAATGGGCTTAATGGAAAAAGAGGCAAATGGATTGCCATAATAATACAATATGACATTGAGATCAAGCCTACAAAATTAATCAAAGGCCAAGGTTTGGCCAAACTCATGGCTGAATCGAACTGTCAAGCCTTAGACATAAATTTCATTGCTTCCATAGATGATCAGGAAGAGACGGAGACTCCAAAAATCAGTGAAGCATTCATAGATTCACCCTGTTATGGAGACCTTACATTTGTTTTACTCAACCTACAAGCTCCTCCTGATTTATCTAGAACCAAAAGTAGATTCTTAAAAATGAAAGAAATGAAATATTGTATCTTAGATAATGTTTTATTTTGGAAAGGTCATGGTGGCATCCTGTTAAATTGTTTATTAAAATATGAAGATGAACAAGTCATGCATGAATTTAATGCAGGAGATTGTGGAGGACACTTGTGCTAGAAAACAACTGTTAACAAAATTTTGAGGGCAGGTTTTTACTCGCTTGCTCTTTTTGCAGATGTTCGAAAGTATGTGACCTCCTGTCACAAATGTCAAATATTTGAAAGGAAGAAGAAACTCTTACCATTACTCCTCAAACCTATCTTAGTAGAAATTCCATTTCAACAATGGGGTTTAGACTTCATTGGTGCAATTCACCACCTCCTGTGCCCATCATAAATGGATAGTGATAGCCACTGACTAATTTACCAAGTGGATAGAAGCCATCCCTTATAGACAAGCCACAGACTCTATCATTATTTCATTTCTTGAGAACAACATCCTTTCTAGATTTGGATGCCCACAAAAGCTCATCACTGATAATGTTGTTGCCTTCAAATCTAAGAAAATGATAGATTTTTGTAATAGATACCATATCACCCTAGGCCATTCCACTGCCTATTTCCCTCAAGGTAATGGACTAGAATAATCCTCAAACAAAAGCTTAGTCAACATCATCAAGAAGTTATTAGAGGATAACAAGAAAACCTGGAATAAAAGGTTGGTGAATACCCTATGGGAAAACAGGCTAACTACTAAGAAATCTATCGGTACATCTCCCTATCAATTGGTATATGGGATGGATGCTATTTTTCCATCTTCATTAGGAGTACCAGTAATGAAAATGTTTCAAGAGGTGCAAGTAGAACCAAATGGCATACAAAGGAGAATAAACCAAACAATTAGTTTACAACAAACCAGGGAAGAAGTTTATATCAAAGTCCAAGAAATTCAAGACAAAATCAAAAAGATCTTTCATAAAAAAACTAAAGCAGATGATTTCTTCATAAGTGATCAAGTACTAAAATTGGATTCCAGAAGGGAAGAAAAAGGAAAACATGGGAAATTTGACTTTCTCTGGAAGGGCCCATACACTATTTATGGTTACAGAGGCAACAATGCATTTTTCCTGAAGGAATTAAATGGAACAAACCTACCAGGTGGACCATTCAATGACTGAATGCTGAAGCAATATTTTTCACTAGATTAACCCGAAGTTCATTTGTTATATTTTACTCATTGTAAATACCATAGAAAATTTTAGATTCGAATGGATGATTATCTTGTAAAGTTGAAGCCTAAAGAGGAAACCTTAAAGCTTTAAAACATATAACATCATATGTTTGAATAAAGGAGATCACAGAAAGTAGTTCCAAGCAAAGAAAAGTCAAAGTTCAAAGGCCACTAATTAGAAATTTCTTGACATCTCACAAGGAGATATCATCTCCAAGTGGAGCCACTATTAGGGTCCTATAATAATAGGGATCATAATTTTGAATTGGCTATGTTAAGTTTTGTAATATTGTACATACGTTTTCATTTCTGCAAATGTTTTCCATATTAAAAAATGAAAAAAGGGTATGTCCTAAAAGAATAATCAACGGACTTGTTAGGGTCCTATAATAATAGGATTCATAATTTTTGAATTGACTATGATAGTCTTGTAAATATGTACATACCTTTCTTTCTGCAAGTTGTTTTCCCATATTTTGAAAAACGAAAAATAATAAAAAATGAAAAGAGGGTAAAAATTCCTAAAAGAAATATCAAAGCACTTAGAAAAAGGTAAACCCCAAAGAGAAAGAGACGAAAATAAGACCTGAAAGTGAGCAAGTCAAAATTCCACTACCATTTACTTTTACTGCAAGAATAATGATTATGTGCAGATTGTCAATAAATGCCATAATCCATGATTAGTTAACTAGTTTAATCTTAACTTTTCATGCTTTGAATTTCATGTTTTAGATAGAGAATAAAGATATGTCAAACAGTGTAAACTTGAAAAATCAGTAGTTAAGATAGAGAATAAAAGAGGCGCTCAACAGTTTAATCTGAGCCCTCGGATGAAATAAGATTAGACTTAGATAGTTTTCATGCTTTGAAATAAAATTGATTTAGGGTTGCAAGCTTAAATGCACCCATTAAAATGAAGTAAAAATGTTAGAAATAAAGATGGGTAGGTAGAAATCAGTTGTGGAATCATGTAATAAAGCATCATTGGGAAAAAATCACTAATTTCCCCTCTCCTACAATTATTCAGTATTCTAAACTATCAGTTAAAGAGGCTCAGAGCATTTCTCTGACTTCTGTTGGGACCAGACCTAAGGCTTGATGAGTGATTGTTTAAAAATATTGAATCCCTACACAAAACCCACATTCATCAACATTTATCTTTCATTCATAATCATAATCCCTTTTTCCTAAGTAAAAACCCATTTTTACTTAGCAAAAATGGGTTTTTACTTTTTCCTAAGTAAAAACCCATTTTTACTTAGGGTTTTTCCTAAGTAAAAACCCTAAGTAACTAATTTAATTTTCCTTTCAAAACACTCAAAACCCATGAAATACATTTTATCCTAAGTTAAAAGTGTGAAAAAAAAAGAAACAACAACGCTTTATTTTGTCTATCGTTTTCACTTTACTTAGATTTAAAACATGTATTTTCATATCCCCTACACTTCATCCTTTATTTCATATTAACTACTAACTATATATATTAGTTCCCTAAGTTACACCCACCCATATATTATTAAAACCCTTTTATTTTAAATATAACCCACAAACCCATTATTTTAACGTTAAAACCAATGAGATAATATCCCATGTGCGAAATATAAATCCTGCCCCCATCCTATTGGTTTAACATATCTATATATAAATACCCCACCCCCTCTGGTAGTTAAATAGTTGTCAAATAGTTTATTATACCATATAATATAAATAAACCCGTGCCCAGTACATTAGTTAAAACATCGGTAAATGTTTTAATTAAAACATTTATAAACATTATCCCTGACATTATTCTCCCCGCCATCATATAACCAAAGTTTTAACTTTAATTAAATTTTATTTATAAAGTTAAAAATGACCTCGCCACATTGATTAAACCTGGCCCCACTCCCTAATCCCAATGTAGCTTTCATAACAAATCTTGACAGTTCGTAGTTTTACCGCAAAATCCAATGGTGGAAATGTCATATCACAAATAAACTAGTGCGATCACCACCATTTTTTTTCTACGCGAAATGGGTGGTATTCCCATTTCCTCTCTCCTCCACGTGCTCCCTTTTCTTTAGATTGCATTCAATCACTCCAAAACAACTTACCACCCAAACTGCATGCAATAACCGCTTGTTGTTTTGATCCTTTGAGCCTGATAACCACCATTCCCACCTGATGTGACCATCATTCGTTACAGAGTAAAAGTAACCTAATATGCCTAATAAACATAGGAAATGCATTCATTTCCTACCTCTTTCTGTGCATTAACCCTGTATAAGCCATCCTGACTATAAGAAAAAACATTTTACACCATTTTCGAGCCAAAAACCTACAAATTTCAACCTGAAGCCATTTAAGGTTGCTGAAAAGCTCTAAATTGCTCCAAAAGATTAGAAGAAAGTTGTTCAAACCGTTCAAACCATTCAAAACATTCAGAAACCTCCTCGAAACCTTATACCCACGTATAATAGGTATTTCTCTAGAATTCATACCTGTTATCAATTGAAAGACCTTTAAAAGGAAAATTCTAGTTATAAATTTAAAAATTGATCCATAGAAACATATCAAAAAGTCCAAAAAAAAGGCCAAACCCTGTCAAGTTTTCTACAAAAACCTTGTTTCTTACTGCACATTATTTAAAGGAAAATTGTGAGTTTTTATAGTTTATATAAACTGTTTAAACTCTAAATTAAGCCATAAATCCTCTAAAGGTATCCTAAAGCCTCTATACCCTATCTCAAAATGATTTTTAGCCCAATTTCTCAGTGAAAAAGCCAAAGAAACCCTTGTTTCTTGTGTCTAAACCAGTAAAAGCCTATAAATCATATTGAGAATCCAAAAATTGAAGAATAAATCCAAGAGAAGCCCATATTTTGACCATTTTTATCCAGGAAACCTCTGTTAAAATAAAAATACTTCTGCAAATTATATAATCTTGCAGAAGTAGCCAAAATGACTAAAAGGTAGAGTTTTAACAATCCTGAAGGTTCCAAAGTGCCAAAATCAACTGTAGCCATGACTTCTAAGACTGTTATTATTGTAAATCCTTTGCAAACCCCTGTCATATACATTGATTATATTTCATTAGCTAATATTGATTTCAAGATAGCATACCCAATTGTTGAATTTAATCTGCTAGATATTCATAACTGGAGCTATGAAAAATCCTTACATAATGAAGAATAAGTCCATATTTGGGAATCACACTTGCCCAAATATGTTGTTCTAGTAACTCATCCATGTCAATATTTCATTAGGTTATGTCAATAGTATGATGTGCCTGAGAAAAGAGCCATAGTAAATGCCAAAAAGAAGTGCTTTTAACCATTACTATTGAATCCATCCACCAAATGCTACAACTTCAACCTGATCCTCAAACAGTCCCTTTGTCTATAGAGGCCCTTACCAAGCTATATATTGGCCTAGATTTTTCTAAGAGATTCCTAATATTCCAAACATTTATGCATTTGCATGTAGAGATTCTTCAAATTAATCCTCCATATTCCACTTCAAAATTTTCAAAGGGTTCAAGACATGTAATTTACATGCTTTCATTCATTCTAGGGTACTTAACTGATGAATATATAGATGAATCCATTTTAGGTTTCTTATCTACATTTACCCCAGGTCAATCTCCATCTGTTATTTTTTATTATGCTGGATATATTGCAAACAATATCCATGATCAATTGGTTAAATTACCAATTGAAGGAGTGTTCAGATACACTTATTTCCTCCTCCACATGTTCTTATATTTCCAAGCAGATAAATTTCCATTTTCTCTTCAAAATCTTGATGTAGAGGGAAATCCTCTTTCAGTTATTTTCTGGACCTCTTTGATCACGAAAGAGCCCACAGTGTTCACATATGCAGAGTTCTCAGATTAATTCATCCATCCATTGATCAAAATATTAAAAAATACAGAGCAGCCATGGATCAGTGATGAGAAGAAGAAGATTTTACAATTGTCAGAGCAAACAAAGACTGGTGATTGGTACCTATATGAAAAACATATTAAAATTAGAGTGTTTGGATCTAATTTATTGCCCTATAAGCTGCCCAAACATGTATCCATGAGATTTTTTGCCTTGGAGTATATCAGGAAAATATTAAACTTTGATTCTATCAATTTTTTAGTAGCAAAGAAAAAAACACAATTCAAATTAAAGAATAAAGTAGGATCATTCATTTGCAATTAGAGCGATGTAGAGGCAGAAGCAACTAAAGAACTATTGGAGTGCATATTTGAAGAAATTTTTCCTTCGAATTATGATCCAAAAGGGATCCTAAGAAAAATGAGGGTTAAATGTAAGTTAACCCCCTTCATTCATGATACAAAGCCAAAGATAGAAAAATATACAAATCAGACTGAGTAGACAGAGAATACTTTAATATATGCAGTGAAGAAAAGTGATACTAATCACACTTTAGAGATTTCTGATCAAACAGAGAAATCCACTAAGAGAGTAAGAGAAGAAGGTACCTATGTTGCTGAAACCACTATTGAAACAAGGTTTAATATCAGATATAATAAAAGGCCTAAAACATATTCAGTAGGTAAATATAAAGTAACCATTGATGTTGAAGAAACAAATATTACAGATACCAACACAAATGTTTCCATTGTCATCATCAATGAGCCAGTTACTAAGAATCAAAATGAAGAACAAGTTGACAATGAAAGTACACAGTTAATAGAAAAGCAACAAAGCATGAAAGCTTAATCCTCACATGCAGCTGAGGAGAAATATCTAGATATCAAAGAAAAGTATAAACATATCAACTTAAAGAATGAAGAAATAAAAAATAACATCTACTCCCAATATCTAAAACAAACACCAAGTGTGCAAAACAGACTTCTGTCTGCCTTTGATTGTTCAAACAAAAAGTTAATCATGTCAGTATTGCAGCCTACAGTCAAATCCCCAAAGACAGTGGCGGATTATAATAAGGTTGATTTGGAAGTCCAAACAGAAAAAATACATGCTCTTGATCAGATTGAATTCCATAGATAGACTTCAGAAATGTTGTACTGTACTGTTACGACTAAATCCATGAATGCTTAGAAACTCCATAACACCATCTCAAAGATGAAAGATCAGATTAAATTGGACAAAGCATCCTTGTATGCTAAGGATATAAGAATCAAATCTTTGGAAGAATTGGTCATATAGATTGGATTTGACCTAGAAAATGTCAAGGCAACAGAACAATTAATAAATAAAAAGAATGAGGATATAGCAGCTTTGAGGAAACAGCTTAAACTTCCTCAAAAATAATACTCAATCCAAGGAAATAATATAACGACAAAATGAGAAAGATGATATGATGAACATAATATTTCAGCTTACGGTACAGATAAAAGAAATGGAGATTCAAATGGACAAGCTTATCCAGGCGAAAGAAACACCAAAAACATAGGAAGCACCCACAGTCATCCCTATGGTTACTACAGTTGTGCCATCAACTCTAGCTGAAGAGTTGGCACCTAAAGTTTTATTGGCTACTGCAGTGCCAGTAAAACATCCACAACATTAGCTACAAGTCATCTCTATTAGTAGTTCAACCTATAGATGAGGCCAACAAACTAGTAAAGGCCATGGAGGAAATGTCTCTTAAGACAAGTGAAATTAAAAATTTTAAATAGATGCTTGAAAATCTTGAAGATCAAAAGAAGTTGGCTCAAATTAATGCAAAAACTCATGATCAAAATTCCATTAGATTAAATGAAGAATTGAAGAAATTACAGAAGGAATTGACCTTGAAAGAACAAATTTCCTATGTGAAAAATCATTTGTGGAACAAGATCATAGAAGCCATCAATGATGTATGGTCCTCCATTCAAGTAATTTTTGAACAAAAAGATTTACTAAAAGTATCATTAGAAGAGATCCAAAAGACTAAAGAGGAATTGGATAACAAAGCAGAACAAGCTTTAGAACTGATAAATTTTGTCAACAACAAGAACAAGCAAGAATTAGAAGAACTTGAAATTACTGATGGAGCTGAAACTATCCTTGAGATAAAGAAGGTTATAACCAAAAATAACCTAATGAAGTAGTTAGAGGAAAAGTGTGAGAACATGAACATTTCCATAACCAGGTTTATGGTCAAATTTTAGAATTTGAGGCAAAGAAGTTTGCCTAATATTTTGGTCATCGATGACAAATTAATGCCTTAGGAGGATAATAATAAAAAGATTAGAGAATATGCCAAGGAACAAGTTGAAAAAGCAGGTGGCGGACAAGGCATTCCAATAGGAAAAGTTTTACTCAGGAGTTTTGAAGACTTATTTTACTTGTAGTATGAGATAAAACACTTGTTTGTTATTAAACCAACTTTTTCCAGGTACACAGAAGCAGATGGAAAATTCAGGAAGCTGAAGAAAATACAAATTCCAAGTGATGAATATTAGCACTCATTAACATATTTACTATGAAAAGTAAGAAGGAAGAAATACAACAGTGAAAACAATTTGTTGATTTATCAGTCAAAACAGATTTTTTTTACAGCAGTAAACATGTTTTACAAATGATCAAAGAGTATCAGAGATTAAAGAGTACCAGATAAGAAGATCAGATTTCAAAACAAACTCGAAATATCTAAAGTCAGCAAGGAAGACAACAAGGTAGCCAGCTGCATATTATCTATAATCAGTTTCTATTTTATTGGAATTACTAGGAAAACTTGCTGATTTGTTAAGCAGCTGTCTCTATTATTGTTGTAAAGATATTTTATTTCCCTTAGATAATTCCTAGAATCATTTTAGGATATTTTGTAAACAATTATGTATAAATACTTCATCTTTAGAAGTATTAGTGTGGAATGATTTGCTAAAGATTTCTATAGTCATTTTTGTGGACTTCAAAGCTTTTTGTGTTTCAAATTTCGAGTAGCAGACTAGATCAGATCAACTAGCATCATATTTCAGGATTCATGTGATGAGCTATTTGGAGTGAAGTATTTTCTACTTGTCATTGTTATCTTTATTTGTTACATGTAATCTGTTATGTGTTCTAAATTTGAATGAATGATTAGGAGGATTACTCCAGGATTTGTTAAAATCACCCTGTCTTAACTATTTGTAATTTCTATGTTTTCTTCTTATTTCTAGAGTAGGGAACACTTAATTGCTCCCTCTTTCATTTGACCTCTACCTACTACTTCCCTTTTTCAGATCAAATAGCCCTTCATTTCTCTTTATCCCGATCATATCACCTCACAAAAAAACTTTTCAAGGTCTCCAAGGGTTATCTATCTTTCCTTGAAAAAATTTGACTTTTTGGCCTTGATCCTAGTTCTGTCTGCTTGAATTTTGACTCCTCAGCCCAATGGAAAAATAGATTTCCCACTATCCATATCTTCTAGTTATTTTTACCACCAAACCAATTAAAACCAAAACCAATTGCACAATCATAACTAGCCTAATATTTTATAAAAAAAAACAATGTTAAATCTTATAGAGAGAGCCCTCTCTAAACCCTGGGAAAGCTAGATCCCAGAGTTTAAAAGTTGGTCTGTGGTTACCTCTAGTTTTCTCAACTAAAAACCAAAAATCTCACAAATAGTGAATTACTGGAGTGATAACAAGACCAAAAGAAAGAAAGATAAAAAAGAGATATAAAATATGAACCCCATAAAAAGAAGCAAAACTAAATTTTGGAAGTGTTGCACATTCAAATTCCGCTACTATTAGCTTACTTTAATTTTTAAAATAATTGTGTGTAGCTTGTTCAAAATGCCACAATTCATGATGTTCATGCAATCTAATCTTGAACAATCATGCCTTTAAATTTTATGTTATGATAGTTAGTGAATAAATATTTGACCAAACCATTTAATCCTGGAAAATCAGTAGTTAGGCAGAGAATAAAAATGATATCATAAGTTTAATCTGAGCCATTGGAAGATATAATGTTAGAAATAAGTTATTTTTCTTATCAAAAGAAAATAAAAGGGTCAGCAAGCTCAAATGCACCCAATAAAGGAAATAAAAAAGTGTTAGGATGAATAAAAGAGTAGGTATAATACTTTTCAAATGTTATAGAAGCATATTTTTGTTTATCCCTTATCAAAAATATATTTCTAAGCCTTTCCCCTTGCTACAAATCCCTTTCCCCTTTGAAAATCCCTTCCCCTTGCTAAAACCCCCTTTCCCCCTTAATAAAACTTTATGTTTTCATAAAACACAAAACCCAATTTTTCAAAAGTCCAAAGCGTGAAATATTAAGTGGACCCCCCTTTGACATAACCCCTCCGCGTAATATATTTCATAAACCCACTTTCATTTTAGCCTCCCGCCTAACATATTTCACAAACTTCGCATATCTATTTCCCGACCCCACCTCCTTGAAAAATATCTTAATCCGATCAATAGTTAGATTACATTTGAGAAAATTGGATGGCCTCCAATCCCTTTTGCAGTCCCCGATGTTTGAAGTTTAAAACCAAGGGGGAGGGGGCGGTTCAAAATAAGCCGCTTTCTCCGCCTGCTCACTTGCCACACAGTGCCACTAAATTTTATCACACCCCCTCCTACCCAAACCACCACGCCACCCCATGCCATGCGATAAACCACCCTTCGGCATGTGATAAAACACCATTTTTCAAAATTATAAAATCTTGCTTTTTAGTTCATTTTCCTATCTCTACGACTTGTGGAAAAAACTAAAAAAACTATTTCCAACCAAAATTGAAGCCTGCCGCTACTCGGATCCCTTCTACAACCAAATTCTCAATATTTCAGGTAATTATAATACCCGCCACCATCAATTAAGCTAATTAATTAATACATTGAATCAAATTGGTGGCTTCCCAAAGTGTCCAAATTGTGAACCCTCTGCAACCACCCTTGTTAGATGTCGACCACACTCCTTTAGCCGATAAGGATTTCAAAATAATAGACACAGTAACTGACAACAATGCCTTGGAGCTCCATTGCTAGAGCCATGACAAATTTGCTGATCAGGCATATGATATACATCTGTGGGACTCTAACCTGCCAAAATACACATTTCCACAGACCTACCAGTTCCTAGAAGTCATCAAACTGTGCCAACTTAGCTATTTTCCAAATGAAAGAGCCATAGTCACCCCTAACCAACAAATCCTATTTACTATCACTGCTCAATCCATTAACAAAATGTTCCAAACTCCATCGCAACCAGAGGGAGTGCCTTTCTCCATTGATACCCTCACTAAGCTTTACCTAAAGTAGTATTTCCCTAAGAGGTCTTAAATCTTTCAAAATTTCCTTCCTAAATCAGGTCAATTTCCTATAAACAACCCACCATACCCTGCAACCATGTTCGCAGAAAGAACCAAACAAATTGTGACCATGGTGTCCTGTATCCTAGGATATTTTATTGATGAGTGGGTAGATTAATCCATTATTGGTTTCCTATCTACTTTTTTTCCAGGCCAACCTCCATCTATACTTTTCAACTTTGCCCAATTCCTTCCAGATACAATGCATGATCAACTGATAAAACTACCAGAAGAAGGAGTGTTCAATTACTCCTCACTGTTATTCCATTTGTTCACATATTTTCAGTCAGAAAGGTTTGTAGTCAACCTAAAAAAACTGGGCATAGAGGGTAATCCACAGTCTGTAATGTTTTGGACATCCTTGATGATAAAGGATTCCAATGAATTTAGTTTCAAAGACTTTATTGATTCTTTTGTGTACCTAGTGGTTAATATGCTTAGGAACAGTATTAAACCTAGAATCAGTGATGAAATAAAAAAGGTTCTACACTTATCTGATCAGAGCAAGACAGGAGACTGGTATTTATACCAGAATCACATAGAGATTAGAGTGTATTGAAGCCAATTAGTCCCTTACAAGCTTCCCAAATACCTCAAAATGAGGATATTTTCTTTAGAGTACATCAGGAAGATCTTGAATTCTGATGAGATAAATTTCCTTTCAGCCAAAGAAAAAACTTTGTTCAAGATAAAAAACCATCTAAGGCCTTTTATATGTAACAATAGGAATGTTGGAAAGGAAGCAGACATATGATTACAAAATTTAAAGTTCAACAATAGTTTCAAATGGTCATATGACCCCTTGTGTGTCATAAGAAAATTATGAATAAAGTTTAAACTCACCCCTTTCATCCATGAATCTAAGCCTAATATTGAGAAATATTCCAACCAGTTAGAGTGGTTGGAAAACACTCTACAGGAGGTGGAGGAGCAGCTTGATACTAGTTCCATCCTTCTTACACCAAACCCACAGGATAGGAATTCAAAAAGGTCTAGAGAAGAAGGCTCTTATTCAGCAGAAGATACATCTGATAATAAATGCAAGCTTATGTACAGAAATAAAAAAAAGCTAAACCTAGTTATAGAGGAGGAAGATATAATTGAAACAGAATTAGAGATCGTTATTAGGGATGATGCACCTAAAACACATAAAGAAGAAACAGCTCTTCCATCAACTTCCAGCGTAGAAATCATTCAAAAGAAAAATAGTGTTGATATTTCAACATTCAGTAAGCCAGTTGAAAAGGAAAAGGATACCACTGAGAAATATAAAGAGATTAAACTAAAAAATAGAGCATTGAAGGCTGTTACATGTGCGCAATACTGGAAGCAAACTCCTAGTGATCAGAATAGGTTACTTTCAGCTTTTGACCTCAAGACAAGGAAAATGGAGATTGCATTCCTACAACTAAAGGTATAGGCCCCCAAAACTTCAGAAGACTATAAAAAGGAAATATTTGAAGTTCTTTCCAAGGATTTGCATCCAATTGATAAAATTGAATTTCAAAAACAGGCAGGAGAGATTATATATTCAACCATGACACACAATGCTCTGAGTGTCCAAAAGTTGCACAATTCTCTAGCAACTATACATTCACAGTTAAAGATGGAGAAGGCCTCATCACAAGAAAAAGACAACAAGATGAAGTCATTAGAATATTTGGTAATACAACTTGGTTATAATCCAAAAGACATCAAAGCAACAAAAGAACTTATAAAAAAGAAAAATGTAGACATAGTTGCACTAAAGAAACAATTAAAATTACCAGCTACTAAGCATCCATAAACCAAGGAGGTTTTAGAGATAGACAATCAAAAGGATGAGATGATGAATTTAATAATCCAGTTGACAGCTCAACTAAAGGAAATGGATACATAGATGGATAAACTTGTACAGGAAAAACAGGCTAACATGGTATCAGTTCCCATTACTGCTATTCCCATAGCATCTACATCAACACCTGTATCTACATCATCACCAGCATCAACAACACCAACATCCCATCCCACTGATGAGGACAAAAAATTAATCAAAGCAATGGAATATATGTCCATTCAAACTACAAAGATTAATAATCTCAAGGAAAAATTAAAGAGCTTAGAAGATGGAAAGGAATTGGCAGAAGTAATGCATCAAGATGAAGTACAGAAAGCCAATAGACTGACTTAAAAATCCACAAGCTAGAGAAGGAGTTATCACTAAAAGAGCCTTTAGTCCAAGAAAAATAGAAATTGTGGGCTAATATCATTAAATATTTTAATGATATTTGACCTTCTATATAGATTATATTTGAGCAGAATGACTTGGTGAAGGATGCTGGTGATGCAATTCAAAAAGTAAAAAATAATCTTGGAAAGAAACCAGAGGAAGCCTCTGAAATAATCAAATTCCTAAATTCTAAAAATAAGTATGAATTAGAGGAGCCCAGGATAGTCAATAGAATATAGAATATAATATAAGTGAAGAGAGTTATTTCCAAAATAAATCTGATGATACAACTTGAGGAAAAATGTCAAACCATGGAACTCGTAGTGAACAGGTTTTTGAACAAGTTTGTTGTATTGAGACAGAACGGTTTGCCTAATCCTTTAGTAATAAAGGAAAAACTCAAGAGACATGAGGATTATGACAAGAAGTTAAGGGAAGTAGCAAAGGAAACTTCCAACATTTCCTCAATAAAAGGCATTCCCATAGGCAAGGTACTCTTACAACTCTAGAAAACTTCTTTTACCTCCAGCATGAGGTAAATCACCTTTTTGTAAATAAGCCTACATTTTCCAAATATTCAGAGGCAGATGACATTTACCATAGGATGATGAAGATCAAAATCGCAGATGAAGAAACAAGGGATAAATGGTGTGGTTTACTATAAAGGATGAAAGAAAATGACAGGTGAAAGAGCAGACACATGAAAGAAACAAACAAGTAACAACAATTAAAGAATCAGGGCCAGATATCAGTTAGTTATAAGGTGTCACTATAATTTTTCATAAATATATTTTATTTTCCTAAAATAAATCCTAGTCAGTTAACAAGATATATTTTGTAATGTTTTGTATAAATACTTCATCAGTTGAAGTATCAAGTGTGGATTTCTGAACATTTCCATAGCTGACTAATGTTTTTCCTGAGGGATATTGTACCAACTTCTAGTTGACAGACAAAAAAAGTTATAAGGAAATTTTATTATAGGATTCATGTGTTGAGCTATATTAGTCAAGTATAAATTTCAACTGTTCATGTTCTCTTTCTAAGTATTCCATAAACTTATATGTGTTCTGAATTTCAATGTTATAACATGAGTTTTACTGCAGAATTTTTCTTAAACATTACACTCTGTTTTTAACTGTTATACATTTCTATATTTTCTTATAATATCCAATTTAGAGAATTCTTAATTTCCCTCTGATCATGATTGATTTCTTCATCCTTCTTCATTATCTGGTTTAAGAAATTCTTAATTTCTACTTGATCCCGATAGAAAAATCACTTCGCATTCAGCCTTGATTACTGATATTGCTCACCTATCTTTCCTTGTAAAAATTTCTTTATAATTTTGTTTTGTTCTATTTTTCAAAGCATATTGACTCCATAGCCCAATGGAAAATGGAAAATCACCTATTCATCTAAATCATTAATTCCACCAATCAATCAAAACCAATCCAATTAAGCATACATAACTAGCCTAAAATCTATTAAATAAACAATGTTAAATCATATAGAGAGAACCCTCTCTGAGTTTATAAAGACTAGATCCTAAGCTCCAAAGGTGGTTTTTAGTTACCTCTGATATTTATTTTTAAAACAAGAACAACCTTTGGAAATTTCGGAGTGATAACAGATATGATAAAGAAGTAACTTTTCATATTTCACATTATTTTGTACCAATCCGCTTCAATAGTATATGATTCATTTAAGGATATTCCATTTCTCATGTTCACATTCAACGTCAGAATAACAAATTCCAACATTATCATTAAGTTGGTCATATGGATGACCAACATTTTGATCTCCATCCTCTTTAGCATTATGACAAGAATAATCAATGGAATCTGATGTAACTAGTGACACATGTGGAGGAGGGGGAGGTGGTGGATTAGTGGATGAGCTAGATGATGAGACATGTGGAAGATGATGAGAAAGAGGAAATGATGGACCAATGGATCATCTGGTTGGTTATGTGTGAGGAGGATGAGAAGGAGGTAGTGGTGGATTGATGAATGTTCCAATTAATTACACATAACGAGGATGTGACAAGGAGGTGGAGTGCTTAATGGTCTACTTATTGACAGGTGTGGAGGAGGATGAGGGTATTCCGATAAACATCATGGAGGACTAGGTGTTGGAGAACCTTATACTGGAGGAGGAGAAGGGGATTCCATTTAGGATGATGTAAAACTAGGCGGTGGATAATCATGCATTAGAGGAGGAAGATGAGATGCTAGTCGATATAGTGTAGGAATAAGTAGTGGAGAATTAGGAGGTTGATGATTATGATTTTCATCCTCATAGGATGATACATAGATAAATTATAATGAGCACCATCACCTAACATATGGATGAAATTGATGACACTGACAATATGATGCATCATTGATACCGTGCCACAAGGAAGGGTCACCCATATGTTATAGAAATATGGATCTTGTAATATATATTTGATGTGCATATTTCCCACTCTTTGTGTAAAAATTACACTATATTATGTGATCTACGAGTTGAGATAGGACCTTATGGTCCAATGTGCATGAATTTTTTAGAAGTTTATGGTCCAAGTCAGTATATTAGAAGTTTTAAAACTTTCTCACCCATATCTTAATCTTACTAGGGAGGATTCCCCCCCAACAAATGTGCTAATATATGAAAAATGTTATAATAATAACAATAATAATAAATATCATTTGAATAAATTGATTCAATAAATCACATGTGCATTAAAAAATAGAAAACAATATGCAACTATATTTATCAAACCATAGTAATAATATTACCTGAACCACATAGTTGATTCTCTATAGTAATAGGATGTTTATAAAACCTCTCCAATCAATCCTTGTGTATTATCATTGTATAATAATCATGGTAGGATTGTCCCCTCTAGCCAAAAAATGGAAAATCTTTCTACTAACTAAACTACACAACCAATCCATCTAGCCCTGCTTGGGAAGCAACTAACCTCACATGTGCATATGTGCATCCATCATAGGCCTAAGAGGGAAGTCGTATATTGTTATATAATTTTCAAGAATCTCATTAAGAATAAAGTAAATAATTTTTTAAAAATATAAATAATAACCTCCTATAATAAAATATAGTGGCAATAACCTTAAGAAAACAAAGGACTATCATAAAATATCTCTCACCACCTAATAATTTGGTGGTATTGAACTAGGCTATCTACATAGTATAACAAAGGGAAATCAATGAAATTCCCATAAAAAAAGTGTGTCATTTCCATGAAAATAAGGGATAATTTGGAACTTAACATTCTATGTAGTAAATATACCTATCCACAATTGGCCACCACCAACCTAGAAATCCATGATATGAATAATGCATCAGCTAGCATCTCTTTGCACATATTCTAAGTAACCCTCTCTTGCAATTTGAAATTGTAGATCAAGGAAGTGGGGTAAAACCTCCCTCCTTATCTAGCCTAAAAACCATTACCATTTGGATCCTTAAAGAGATGATGCGAAACATTCAAAGGGTATCATGATGAAAAATAAGCATTATCATTATCATGATGTTCCATGTCATTTGGCACATTGGTGGGAATTTCATGTAGAAATATTGGAGCACACTTAGATATATTTGGTAATTGAGAACACATTCCTAGTTAGTGTATTTTGGTTTGTGATGCACAATGATTGAGGCATCTCTTTAGGTCATATATCATCATTGGGTTTGTTTCATGACACATAAACTCACTAATACTAATTGAGAAGAAAATTTTCATCTTAAACTTCCATAATTCAAAGTTAGCTATTATTATTTTATATCCTTAAGTGTTCTTCATTTTCCTTCACACAAGAATCATATTTGCAAATATTTGACTATTTATTTTATATAATTTTCTACAAGAGAAGTCAAGATGTCATTTCTCCTTAAATAACTAATTAAGGGCAGATATGATACAAAATCTAGGGAAATAATAACTTCTAAGTTTATCTATACAAAAGGAACAATGAGAATATATTCTTAATAAACATTAAAAAAATGGTGCATCCACAATCTTCACAAGATGTATCCTAAAAACACTTTGATAAAAATCCAAACAAAACAACCATAATTTTCTCATCATATTAACTAAAATTTGCACAATACAAATAGGTATTCATCACTTAACCCTAATTAATGAACAATATTTAAGTCGAAAGACGTTCTTCTTTGAAAAAAACTCCCCCAAATCCCATTGTGGACTATTTTTAAACCGTCAATTCATTATTAGACAATTGAGCAATGCTCTACCATCAAATTAGAAATAGTTAAAATAAAATAAAACATTATTAAAATAAAAAATATAAAACATCCCCTAGCTACCACTATACAATGGTCTATACCTTCATATCAAATATTAAATGATTGAGGTGTAGATCTCATCGCTTCAAATGTAAACCAATTCTTGATTTAAGTCGGTTAACTGAACCGAAAATAACAGCCTCATGAGGGTAGTTGACCTAAATCCCAATGATGACCTAAATCCTAATGATGAAAGGATAAATGTATGGAGTTCCCTCACTTACTTTTTAATTCCTATAATAAAAATCCTTTTTAATCGCTATAATAAAAATCATGCGGAATTTTTAAATCTGCGAGGTTACATACCCTGCATTTGTATCTTCCTTGATTTATGACTAGCAATTGCACCAGGAGGTGCAAAGGAACGCTGAAAGGAAACCGCCCAATGATGTAAGGGGGGAAAAAAAGGTAGATGTTGAGTTAATTCTTCTCCAACTCCTCCTAGGGGAACAGAGGGAGAAGAATAAATGGCCTCCAGGGACTGAAATCAACCGAATTCACTGTCATGCCGTCTCTAGTAACATAGCAATGGAATGTAGGCTTTCGGGAGGGCGTATACTTGCTATTGCTTGGGGTTATGGTCTAAGAAGTTCGAGCATCAAAATATAATGAGAGGATATTTCATTTTAATACAGTTTACAAGGGGAGGATTTCTATTAATATTCAAGCACTTTATAAAAGAGAGAGATAGCCTCTCTGAATTATTCAAAGGATATTCAATTGTTTTTTATTATTATCGAATAAATTAAATGTTAAAAATAATTAAATAATAATTAAAGTTTGAATTTATATATTTATTTTATTTTTAATAATTACATGCTAGGATAAGAAAAGATTTCAAAACCAATAAAAAAAGAAGAAAAATAAAAGTAAAAATTAATTAAATAAATAAATAAATAGAACTAAAATAAAATAAAGATATAATTAAAATTAAAAATAAAATAGATAAAAATAAATAAATAAATAAAATAAAATAAAAATTAAATTCTTAATTACAAAAACAAGAATATAATAAATAAATAAATAGAAATAAAATAAAATAAAGATTAATAAATAAATAAATAAACAAACAAATAAATAAAATGAAATAAAAATAAAAGTACATAAATAACAAATGAATAATAGTAAAATTAAAAATAAATATTTTTATTAAAATAAATATAAATATTTAAAATTTTTCCACCTCTTCTTCGCTGCCCAGGTAGCTTTTGCGACTGAGGATTAATCTCACCATAATATCAAATATTAGCTCCACCACAATTTCTCTGAGAACGCTGCTGCAACGCCCCGATGTGCTGAAAAGGGCAGAGGAGGAGCTGGACTTCATAGTTGGAAGGGAACGCGTTTTGGAGGAATCGGATCTCCCAAAGTTGAAGTATTTGGAGGCGATCGTGAAAGAGTCGAACCCCCGCGCCGCGAAGGAGCAAACGACTTGGCAGCAGCACGGCCCAGTCTGTGGCTGCGTGGGAAATAGCGTGACGGCAAATGTCAAATTTTGAGTGGCGGTAAGAACGATGAGAACGCGCTCTGTTTGGCTCAGCGAACAATCGCATTCGGAAAGCCAACAAAGGGAACGCTTTCAGCATAATTAGTATATGTAATTAAACAGAATGTGTATTTTGGCTAATGAATGATGGGGGAACACAGGCATGGAAAATACCCAAACACCATTCTATGCAAAAGCTGAAGATTTTGTCAGAGCTTATTGAAATTAGTATATGTAGTTAAACCCAATGTGTGTATTTTGGCTAAGGAATGATGGGGAACGAAATTTTGTTTGTAAAGGAGCCATATTCTTTTATTTCTATCTATTCTCGCTATATATATGAACATACTGCTTTGAATGAACTCAAAGGATAGAGAAACATGGCTGACTAGAAGAATCAAGTTTGTTCAGTAAATCTTCGAAGGACTTTCCCATTTGACATTTTTGTAAGGCCTGCTTTTACAAAAGTTAGAAACTCTTATAGAAATAAAGTGCAGATGCTTTGAGAACAAGTTTACACCTAATAGAAATGAGTGCAAATGCTTTGAGACCAAGTTTACCCCAATCGAAATGAGTGTAGATGCTCTGACACGAAGTTTGCATTGCAATTAAATTCATTTTTTTAACTTTTAAATAAGCATACTCGATTTTGAAAGCATGCAAGATTATCCAGACTTGATAAATCAATACAGTAATGGTTAGGAGACGCCTTCCACAAATCGACACAAAAGAATGTTCTGGAAAAATATTATCAACACCTACACAGTGTCTTCTTTGAGTCCCGTCGATCCAAGTCATTGCAACTCTGCTTTGATAGTTAACGAAAAGGCTGAAAGGTATGCATTTTCTTCATTTCCAGAAGTTGAAGCTTCATTTGTGGTTGGATGCAAGATGACTCCAGCCTCAGCATTGAGCTCTCAATAGCGTTCACACAATCCCTGGCAAAATCATGGCCCAAAACGGTAAATTTAAGTCTTGTCAGTGACATTTCAGTGGGCTTCAAGATGTGAGACATTGTGATGAAATTGAATTTCCGGATCTCCATGTGCCTTCACCTGGTTGCACAAGACTTGGGCTCACATGGCAGCAGATTCTTCTTTGCTATGCTACACTGGCTCCTGCAAACCTCTAGGCCAGAAAACCTCAATATATACTGACTGCACAAAATTCTCTTCACCGATGACAACAAAGAAAAATCCCTTCAAGCTAAGAAAATGCGCTTTCAAACCAGGCTTGAAAGAAGGGATCTTTGGAGCAGACCAGCCGCTAGACTCCAAGGGTTTTATTGTTCATTCAAGAGGAGGAATACGGAGGGTTTAGGATACATATACAGCTGCAGGAACTGAAAGACCTGTGTTTCCGACAAAATTATTATGATGGTGATATCCACCATGCAATACAGAGCCTTGCACCAAGAACCAGGGAGGATGACCATTCTACAAAAAGGATTCCTCTGTTTTGTTATTCAAATGTTCAGTGCGTGGCTAGTTGTATCCAACATTTTTACAACCGTTTCAGGCAAAGTTTGTGATTGTTTGAATCACAAAATGCAATCTCTTCTGGCTTTAAAAAACAGTTTGTATGATCTTGAACATTTGGCTTCTTGGAATGTTTCTTTCAGATGTTGCTAGTGGGAAGGTGTCTCCTGTGACAGTCGAACCGGCGTTGTTGGTGCGGTGGATTTGCATAATTGCAGTTTGAGTGGCATCCTGCGCTCTGCTGCACTGTTTAAATTGACGACCCTGCAGCATTTAGATGTTAGCTTCAAAAACTTTACTGGTTTATCTATTCCTATAGAGATGGGTCTTTTGAAAAACATGAATTTGAATTTTTCCATGTGCTTATGCAGACATTGTATGTAATTGGATGATCATCTTATTCCACGATGAGTAGTATTGTGTGGGATTCTTGTTATTGTTGTGTGCGAGAGCGACGCCGAAATTCCCTCGGGCGCGAAGAGAGGCAATTTCCAAGAATTCGATAGCCTGTTATTGTTTGTGTCAGCCTTATGTATAAGGGCTTCTATCTGACACTGGCTCGGTTTCAACCCCAGGGATCTTAACAGGGACCCTAATTCCAATTGTGTCAATCTCCCGTCATGTTTTTTGTCGAACGTCATGAATATCTCTCACAGTTGTGCGATTTGGCCTTTGTCCAGCCTGGAGGACATGCCATGGCTCTCGTTCATTTTATTCAATCGCACTACATATTCAGCTGCACGTCTGATTGGAGATTTTATGAACTCCTGCTATGGCAACGCTGCTGCAACGCCCCGATGTGCTGAAAAGGGCACAGGAGGAGCTGGACTTCATAGTTGGAAGGGAACGCGTTTTGGAGGAATCGGATGAGGACCCCAACGTCAATGACGTGGGCACGCAAACGACAGCCGCGAAGGGCAAACGACTTGACAGCAGCACGGCGCAGGGAGGTCGAACAGTGAGCGGGCACTTGTCAAATTTTTATTGGCGGTAAGAACGATGAGAACCCGCTCTCATTGGCTGAGCGAAAAATCGCAATTGCAAAGCCCATAAAGGGAACGCTTTCAGCGTAA
>JAXQQM020059686.1:0-45100 GCA_034641835.2 Pinus albicaulis
AAGCATGAGGAAACACAAGACAACCAGACCCCCTCGTCAGTCAATGGCATGCTCCTAGCGAAATGCAACGAAGTGGAACGAGCGAGACACCTAAGAATGAATATGCAAAAAGCGAAATGATCCTAAACGGAGGGCTGTCGGAGGACTCTAACATTGGCTCCAATGGGGATGGCAGCTGCCGCTTCTTGGAGGTGCCAAGAACAGCAGATCTTTGGGAGAGCAGACAGTGCCTCCATCCATTGGGCGATGGAATCATTATTTCGAAGAAACGACAAAGACTGATGACTCAACTTATTAACTGGAAAATCGACTCAAACTGTCTCGATGCAAACTGAAATGACTGAATTAAAACAAAAGCTTTTGAAAAAGGGCAGCAGTCCATCAAGATTTAAAATCATGATGGCAACCACCTGCATACTGATGTGATATGTACAATCATGTGTAGTGTGCCTTCCAATGTAACCAATCCAGTAGATGGCTACACCCCAAATTTCTGCTCTTACTCTCCTTGAGCAGGCAGAATGATGAACCTGTAGGCAACTCAAAATAACCACTGAAACCAAAGCTTATGATAATGAACCAGGCAATATTTATCTTTTCTAATGCTTGCAGAAGAATGCTGAAGGGGTCTTGAAAATCCTGAAGCACTGGCTTATCTGGAGATCCAGCTGCAAAAATACAAGTATTCACTCCATTTTGATCTAAAAGGACAATTGATTTCTGAGGGATAGAAATGCACAGAGAGGTATCTGCCATCTGAGTGTTAGCTGTAGGTTCCTTGACCATGAGAAATTCTGGCATATATTCCTCAACTTCATGATCTAGGTCATTCTTAAACAAAAAACAATCTTCAAGATTATCAAACATGATAGCCTTATCATCTTTGTGAAAGAAAAAATTATCTGTTTGTTGTTCTACAAAACTGATTACAAGACAATCATCTTTTTCAAAAGAGGAAGAAGTTTCACCAACACTTTCCTGACTATGTGTGCACTGCAAATCTGCTGTAGCTTGGGCTGTAACAAGACCTCTCAAAAGTAGATCTATCTCATTTTCAGACAAAGGAGACAATGCTTTTTGTTTTCTTCTGCTTAAACAGTAATTATCTTCATATGACAGGGCATTCAAACTATCATTTATTACTGAGTTATTGAAAGGAGTTTTATCACTTACTTGCACAAAGATCTCATTTTGTTTTTCATGAACTGACTGGATTGCTTCTTCATGAAGGTTGTGTTCTAATGATGGACTGACAGTATGACTGAGAACATTTGGATCCATTACTGTGTCTTCTGCATTCCAGATGATTTCAACAGCAGAGTTCTCTTTGATGGGCTTCAGCACAAGATATGCTTGGTCATCACAATCTGAATGTAGTTCTGAAATAGCTGACTTGACTGCATCACATTCTGAAATTGAATCTTGACTTCCCTGCATGCTGTCTTCTTCTGTGGGCAGATCTGAAACTACACTTTCTCTTTCATCATTTTCAGCCATATGGCCATCTTCAACCTGCTGATCTTGATTCTGCTGCAAAATTTCCTGATCATCTTGATGGGTATCCTCTAGGTTCTCTTCATATTGCTGAAATGGATTCTCATACAGAGCCTCCATGATCTCATCATCCATGAAATTATCATCTTCATAATATTTCTCAAGGCTTTCAATAAAAGTAGAAGCATGTTTGCAACATTCATGAACTAAATTTAATGATGAATAAGATGCTTGATATCTTTCAATGAATAGGGCATGAAAATCCTTTAAACAGTAAATACAGGCCAGCGGAAAATTTTCATACCAAGATTAGGCTTCACCTTCCAAAGTGGCCAGGAATATCTTCATTAAGCAATCTTCAGGAAAATCCATCTTCAACTTGAGAATATGCATGTGAAATCTAACTAGATGTAAAGCAGCATCTTTCTTACCATCATCGTTAAACGTAGGCAGATTCCTTGACCAATCTACCTTGGGCATCTTATTCGGAAAACCTGGAATGTGATCTCGGCTCATGGGAGCATATCTTCTTGCAATCCGGTCCATCTTGACAATCTTGAAGCTACTGATATGCCTGCAGTGAATTCACCATGAAGGATTTATTGTCTGGATCTTTCAGTGAATGAAGTCGCCAGGTGAATGATTTGTTATGCAGTGTACGCATAATTGGCTGCACCATCAACGATGGGATACGAACTTTGTCATCCCGCTACCGAGAAGACTTCCACAGTATGGTCGCCACTAATGACGCTAGAATCTACCTTGGGTGTGCAAAATAAGGTAAAACTCAAGGCTACATCAAACCACGCTCAGCCTCGTAGCTAGCCCTACGAGGACAGGAGAGGGCTCTCTCCAGTAAATCTCGAGAAAATGAGCAATAAGATGCGAGATGACTTAAAATGGGAACTGATTTTAGGCTAGTAAATTGATATGAATGAGGTTTTTAATAAATGGCTGGGGTTTTCTGGGCTGCATGGGGCAAAGACAGCAAGAGCAGGGAAATTAAATGAAAAATGCAGATTATCTCATGAGGCAAGATAGGCAAGAGCTTAAGCATCCAATTTGAAATTATATGGAGTGTAAAGAATGTTTAAGAAGCTGAAAGGGCATGAAATCATGAATCCTTTTCAGACGGAAGAAAACATAGAACTTGAACACTTTCCCAAGGCAGAAGCGGTGATGGATGCACATGTTCACATAAATCATTCATGGAACAATGATTATGGATATGAAACAATAAACCTAACAAGAAACATGTAGAAAACAAGGAAGAAACATAACGCTAAGTTGTTACCAATACCAAAGTCTTGTAAACGGTATAACCTTTCATTATTTCTGCGATCATTGTACAATGGCTTGGCTAATTTTTCCTCCACATTTCTGAGAACTCTCCCACCACAAATGATTTTTCAATACATTAAATAAATTATGCTTGAAGAAAGCAGATCGACCCCGAAAACAAGGGCGTTGTTTCAACTGAAATTGCAGAAATAGAAAAAACTATTCTTCTGTTCTAAAAACAGACCAACGTTTCCCTTGAAATCTTCTGATGATTGGCTAATTAAGAGGCAAAACTGGAGCGCAGATCCCATAAAATCCTGATTGAGAACTAAAAATAAGCTTCATTCCTATATATTCTGCGTTCTAATCTTGGCGTGCTTTGACCTTTACTTCTACATTTACTGTTTGAATAAAAACAAAAATTTTCTAATAAAAATGGCTTATATGATATGATCTCATCTACACCAAAGTAGCTGGTCCGCTATGGTCCAAATACATTTTGGCAATTGTGGCATGCAAAGCAGCTCTAAGAGGAAGCATGCGCTCATCTAAAAAATGAGTGAACTGAATGGATTGCGCCGATGCTCTCATTTTTCACTCCAATCATAAAAATGCACTTGGTATGATCTGTGAATAGAAGACAAAATCTTCTGCTGCCATAATCCGACCACTAGACTTCAAATTATGCACCCCAAGCAAAGTTGTTCCAACTTTTGGACGTGATTATGCGTCCTTTCATCATTGACAGTTGGAGGATATTCAGGGATTTCTCCATTAAAATTAATAAATGCTACACACCCATTTACAGCAGCTTGGTTTTCTATAATCTCTTTGATTCTTCTCCTTAGCAAGCAAGTCCTTCATTGGTAAGACTCTGTAACGAACCTCCAAATCTAACCTGGCTCGGAATGACACCGATTCCCTTACGGCCACCTTCAATGAATGTTTATTGAGACTTTTATGAAGAAAAACAGAGTAGACAGCAACAACTGCTAGAAAGGATCTTGGTTATAACATTTATTAGAGACTCCATTACTAGGGGTTTAGATAGATGAAAATCCATTCCTGCCTGAAAACACCTGATCTCCTCCTCAACCATTGCATGAGCAGTCAGGGCAATAATCGGTAAGTGACAACCATAACATCTCTCTTCTTCACGATTTCTCCGAGTTGCTTCATACCCATCCATTTCAGGCATCTCACAGTCCATTAGAATAATATCAAAGCCACAGGGCTTTGCAGGAAAAGATGCTTCCAGTGACAGCTCTTCTGATGAACCGATGCCGTTTTTGGCCTTCATGTTATGATGAAGAGCTTCAGAAACTAATCGCACAGCCTCTGCCCCATTATAAACACATTCAACAGTGGCACCTAACCGTCTAAGCATAGATTGTGCAAGTCGTTGTAAAACAACATTGTCTTCAGCAACCAGAATATGCATGCCAACCAGTGAACTTAGAGGTCTCAATTTCTTGTCATATTTTGTGGATACTAACTGCAACTGGCTTTGCTCTTGTCTATTGTCCAAACCCATTCCATTTTTATAAACGGATTCAATTCTGCAAGGTTCATCACTTGTTTGCTTCTGCTGCAAAACAGACGATGCTTTAACTTCTGAAGGTTGTGGTATTCTTTTCATAGTAAGGTCCTGTAAAAGTTCCCAAACAGCATGAAGGCGAGAGCCATGAATCGGTTTATGTATTATTAGGTCGCATGGAACCATTCCACTCTTCAACTTCTCTAAATCCATACTTGAAGTATTTGTAGTAGCTAACCAAACTACCTTGTAGTTAGGAATCTGTCCACCTCCATAAAACTTACTTAAAAGCATTGACATTTGTTCCATAGGTCCAAAAATCATGTTGATGTCCAACAAAACTAAAGATAAGTACCTACTCTGTCCATTTCTATTTTTTTGATAACCTCACCAGTTGAACCACAACCAGCTGTAGGAGGTTTCTCAACACCATAATCAAGGCATGTATCACTAAAGTGATACTCTGGAGAAACCAACTCAAAAGAACTGGAAGATCTACAACTGTTGAAGAAAATATCATGTCCTAAGTTTTCAAGCATCGGAACAAGATCTTCCCATTGATTTAACATCCAAACCTGTACACCTCGTCGCTCTAACCATTTTTTCAAAATGTTTTTTCCTGCCTCCCCATGCATGGCAAGTATCGCACGAACACCTTCTACATGTGGAATACTTTCACGGAAATTTGCCCCTGAAATCCTAGCTGTAAAAGATTCAGATTGTAATCCTTGTTGCCAGTCTTGAATGGCAGATCTGCCACTTGAACCAAATGTATCCTGTAAAGAAGCACCATCAAGCACATGGATACCTAACTGATTCACTTCATTTGTGCTCTTATCTACAGTATATTTCTTAGAAGCTTTTTTGAAAAAAAAAGGTTAAACCTGAAGCAAGTCCAATGTTTCTCCAGGTTCATCTTTATCAATGATGTTGATATCTCCACTCATCAGATGCACTAATGATTGAACAATGCCAAGAACCAAACCAGTTCCATCATGCATCTTAGAGGTTAACTTATCAACTTGGACAAATTCCTCAAAAACTGCCTTGCGCCTGTCCTTTGGGATGCCCTTTCCTGTGTCGTCTACTTCAAACTCAAATTCAACATAGTTCGGATTGGTGTGAAATTTAGAAAAAGTGTCTACTTGCTTGTAACTCACCATCATCGGGAACCATTTGAACATATAATTCACAAACACTGAGGACGTGACCACTCTGGCTCTTTTGAACAAACGGATTCCTATGAGCTGCTTCCATAACCCAAGCACGTAATACATGACCTTCGGTTGTAAACTTCTGTCCATTGTGGTAAATTGAGCAATATACACTTTAAGCCATTTCATCACCTTTAACAGGGATAACCAAAACGATTCATCACATAAATTCAACACAACCTTTATGTTCTTTTTAGTGCCACAACGGAAAACATATCCTACAACTTCTCGACACACAGACAATATTAAAGTTTGAAAGTGGGTCTCCTCCATTGAAGCTTTCCCGGCCACTCAATTTTACTTATATCCAGAATTGAATTCAATATCCTAAGTAGATCACTTGCACAAGTATTCATCTGGAAGAGGTTTGCCTCCAATTCTGATCCTTTAGCAGCATCATAACAACAGAGATCAATAAGGCCAATGATAGCTGCAAGGGATGTCCGCAAATCATGACTCATATTTGCAAAAACAATACTTTTATGGCTACTCTTTCTCTCTGATTGCTTTGTTGCCTCAAGTTGTCGAATTAATCCTGCAACCCGCCAACGTGATTAGAAGAATCAATGTTGTCTGACTCTGACAGAGGACTGACAAGACGGAGTCTAACATTGGCTCCGATGGGGATGGCAGCTGCCGCCTCTTGGAGGTGCCAAGAACTGCAGATCTTTGGGAGAGCAAACAGTGCCTCCATCCATTGGGCGATGGAATCATTATTTCGACAGACAACAGAAAAATTTCGACTCATTTATGGACTGAAACTTGACTGAAATGATTGAAAAACTGACTCGGCAAACTTCAAAGTAAAACTGCAATGAAACTGGAACAAGATGCTGCCCTTTGGCTACTTATTTATTTACAAAATATACCCTACTTTGCTGCAGAGTTCATGGATCAAGTAATGTTATAATGCCAGGTCAACCATTCAAGTAAATATGAGAAGAATGCTGCTTGAGAGTGCTTCAACCAGATCATAGATGTAATTGCTGACAGCAATACACGCGCATAATGAGTCTGGTCACGTAAAATACAGTTTGATTTATCGGTCAAACCAAAAACCATTTCCATGTACATCGCAATAGGATCACAAAATCCAAATTCCGTTTGCTACCCCAACTCTGCAATACATACTTCCAGCTGCACACTGTCAATGCAAACCTCCACAGGTAGCTCTATTGTTTCTTGTTTTGAAGGAGGAAGAGTTTCTAAGAACTTTTTGGGATCTCGGAAATCATAAGACTGGATCTGATCATTTAAACACTGAATCTCCTTCTCAATTCTTTCAACAATTAACTCACATACGCCATTTTTAGCTTCAAGAGGAAACTTTGGAGATCTCAAACATTAAAGCAAGACAGTTAACCATTAATTTCAAAAATACTATTTAAGCAGTCTCATACTCTTCTTCACAAGGCAGGGTTTTGTCACCCTACCATTAACGTGAGTGGATGCGAAAACAACACAGAATCTCTGAATCGGTTAGGTAACCGAGTGAATATTTGACCTTCATGTCGACCATTGTTGTCCCTGCTGACAATCGGATACGAGCTTTGTCATCCTTTACGAAGGCTTTGATGTAAAGTACGCCACTATGTTAACAAGAATCTACCTTGGGTAGAAATAAGGTAAAACTCAGAAGAGAACTACATCAAACCACTTATGACCCTGCGCCAGCTAGCCCTACGAGACGGAAAGAACTCTCTCTAGTCAATCTAGATAAAAATATGAGCAATAGGGTGCGATATGACTTCCAAAAGAGGCCAGTTTTGGGCTGGTAAAAGAATGTGAATGAGGTTTTAATAAACAGCGAGGTTTTGCGGACTATACGGGGGAACGGTGGTAACCGGTTTATTCAAAGGCACGGTTGTTCCATAAGGCAAGACGGGCAAGAGCTTAAGCACATTCAATTTGAAATTATGTGGAGTGTGAAATGTTCAGAAATGTTTTGAAAGTGTTCCTACCTGAATTCACGATCCTTTTGAGATGAAAGAAAACATAGAACCGAATACTTTCCCAAGGCGAGAGCGACAAGTGTATGCCTTTCTGCACTCTAAAGCATTCAACGGACAATGATTATGAATGAAACAATAAACTAACAGAAACATATGAAAACAAGGAAAAACATAACGCTAAGTGCTAAGTTGTTACCACAGGGATCTTATGAACCAGAGCTGCATCCTTCCATTATTCCTCTGTCAAAGCTGTACAATGAAGCTCTCTGTTATCTCCCCTATGTTTTTTTAGAACTCTCCTCTAATACATTAAATAAACTATGCTTGAAGAAAGCAGATCGACCCCAAAAACAAGGGCGTTGTTTCAACTGAAATTGCAGAAATAGAAAAAACTATTCTTCTGTTCTAAAAACAGACCAACGTTTCCCTTGAAATCTTCTAATGATTGGCTAATTAAGAGGCAAAACTGGAGCGCAGATCCCATAAAATCCTGATTGAGAACTAAAAATAAGCTTCATTCCTATATATTCTGCGTTCTAATCTTGGCGTGCTTTGACCTTTACTTCTACATTTACTGTTTGAATAAAAACAAAAATTTTCTAATAAAAATGGCTTATATGATATGATCTCATCTACACCAAAGTAGCTGGTCCGCTATGGTCCAAATACATTTTGGCAATTGTGGCATGCAAAGCAGCTCTAAGAGGAAGCATGCGCTCATCTAAAAAATGAGTGAACTGAATGGATTGCGCCGATGCTCTCATTTTTCACTCCAATCATAAAAATGCACTTGGTATGATCTGTGAATAGAAGACAAAATCTTCTGCTGCCATAATCCGACCACTAGACTTCAAATTATGCACCCCAAGCAAAGTTGTTCCAACTTTTGGACGTGATTATGCGTCCTTTCATCATTGACAGTTGGAGGATATTCAGGGATTTCTCCATTAAAATTAATAAATGCTACACACCCATTTACAGCATCTTGGTTTTCTATAATCTCTTTGATTCTTCTGCTTAGCAAGCAAGTCCTTCATTGGTAAGACTCTGTAACGAACCTCCAAATCTAACCTGGCTCGGAATGACACCGATTCCCTTACGGCCACCTTCAATGAATGTTTATTGAGACTTTTATGAAGAAAAACAGAGTAGACAGCAACAACTGCTAGAAAGGATCTTGGTTATAACATTTATTAGAGACTCCATTACTAGGGGTTTAGATAGATGAAAATCCATTCCTGCCTGAAAACACCTGATCTCCTCCTCAACCATTGCATGAGCAGTCAGGGCAATAATCGGTAAGTGACAACCATAACATCTCTCTTCTTCACGATTTCTCCGAGTTGCTTCATACCCATCCATTTCAGGCATCTCACAGTCCATTAGAATAATATCAAAGCCACAGGGCTTTGCAGGAAAAGATGCTTCCAGTGACAGCTCTTCTGATGAACCGATGCCGTTTTTGGCCTTCATGTTATGATGAAGAGCTTCAGAAACTAATCGCACAGCCTCTGCCCCATTATAAACACATTCAACAGTGGCACCTAACCGTCTAAGCATAGATTGTGCAAGTCGTTGTAAAACAACATTGTCTCCAGCAACCAGAATATGCATGCCAACCAGTGAACTTAGAGGTCTCAATTTCTTGTCATATTTTGTGGATACTAACTGCAACTGGCTTTGATCTTGTCTATTGTCCAAACCCATTCCATTTTTATAAACGGATTCAATTCTGCAAGGTTCATCACTTGTTTGCTTCTGCTGCAAAACAGACGATGCTTTAACTTCTAAAGGCTATGGCATTCTTTTCATAGTAAGGTCCTGTAAAAGTTCCCAAACAGCATGAAGGCGAGAGCCATGAATCAGTTTATGTATTATTAGGTCGCATGGAACCATTCCACTCTTCAACTTCTCTAAATCCATACTTGAAGTATTTGTAGTAGCTAACCAGACTACCTTGTAGTTAGGAATCTGTCCACCTCCATAAAACTTACTTAAAAGCATTGACATTTGTTCCATAGGTCCAACAATCATGTTGATGTCCAACAAAACTAAAAGATAAGTACCTACTCTGTCCATTTCTATTTGTTTGATAACCTCACCAGTTGAACCACAACCAGCTGTAGGAGGTTGCTCAACACCATAATCAAGGCATGTATCACTAAAGTGATACTCTAGAGAAACCAACTCAAAAGAACTGGAAGATCTACAACTGTTGAAGAAAATATCATGTCCTAAGTTTTCAAGCATCGGAACAAGATCTTCCCATTGATTTAACATCCAAACCTCTACACCTTGTCGCTCCAACAATTTTTTCAAAATGCTTTTTCCTGCCTCCCCATGCATGGCAAGTATCGCACGGACACCTTCTACATGTGGAATACTTTCACGGAAATCTGCCCCTGAAATCCTAGCTGTAAAAGATTCAGACTTTAATCCTTGTTGCTAGTCTTGAATGGCAGATCTCTGCCACTTGAACCAAATGTATCCTGTAAAGAAGCACCATCAAGCACATGGATACCTAACTGATTCACTTCATTAGTGCTCTTATCTACAGTATATTTGTTAGAAGCTTTTTTGAAAAAAAGGTTAAACCTGAAGCAAGTCCGATGTTTCTCCAGGTTCATCTTTATCAATGATGTTGATATCTCCACTCATCAGATGCACCAATGATTGAACAATGCCAAGACCCAAACCAGTTCCATCATGCATCTTAGAGGTTAACTTATCAACTTGGACAAATTCCTCAAAAACTGCCTTGCGTCTGTCCTTTGGGATGCCCTTTCCTGTGTCATCTACTTCAAACTCAAATTCAACATAGTTCGGATTGGTGTGAAATTTAGAAAAAGTGTCTACTTGCTTGTAAACCTCACCATCCTTCAGGAACCATTTGAACATATAATTCCACAAACACATGAGGACGTGACCACTCAGGCTCTTCTGAACAAACGAATTCCTATGGTCTACTTCCTTAACCCAAGCACGTAATACCACATGACCTTCAGTTGTAAACTTCACTCCATTGCTTAGTAAATTAGACAATATCTGCTTTAATCGGCCTACATCACCTTTAACCCATGAGACCTTCTGAACAGATTCATCACACAAATCCAACACAACTTCTATGTCTTTTTTTAGTGCCACAACAGAAAACATATCTACAACTTCCTCAAGCACCTGAACAATATTAAAGTCAGTCTCCTCCAACTGCAGCTTTCCAGCCTCAATTTTACTTATATCCAGAATTGAATTCAATATCCTAAGTAGATCACTTGCACAAGTATTCATCTGGAAGAGGTTTGCCTCCAATTCTGATCCTTTAGCAGCATCATAACAACAGAGATCAATAAGGCCAATGATAGCTGCAAGGGATGTCCGCAAATCATGACTCATATTTGCAAAAACAATACTTTTATGGCTACTCTTTCTCTCTGATTGCTTTGTTGCCTCAAGTTGTCGAATTAATCCTGCAACCCGCCAACGTGATTAGAAGAATCAATGTTGTCGAGCTACGACGGAAGGTGACAAGACGAGTGGCACAAAGAAGCGAGAAATCGCCATTTCGGAGAGAACGACAACTTAAAATCACTCCTACTCCCACCTCCAAAAGCAGGAATACTCCTGAAATTCCTTAACATTGATCTCCTCCACCGACAGGGCTGGTAAAATTGAATTTTTATGGAGCTTCAAGAGGCAATCCAGGACAAGTAGGGTTCGGAGGCATCTTCAGAAACTCTAAGGGCAACACCCTGGCTATTTATTATGGCTCAATAGGATGGGACACTAATAATTCTGTCGAGCTGGAAGGGTTATGGCAAGGATTACACCTAACACAACACTATAATTTCTCCCCCATCATAATTGAAGGAGATTCACAGATACTTATCAACATGGCCAATCAAATCCTTTGGGGTACCAATACAGCTAAGGTGGCCACTAGCTGGTGTATGGCAGCTAGAATTGATCTGATAGGTAATTGGTTAAAAAGCAACCAGGAAGTCTCGTTTACCCATGTCAAGCGGGATGGTAACAAAGTTGCAGACCTCTTGGCCAATCTTGGAGCAGACAGTATCAACACTCTCAATCATGGCCCCCTTAACATCATCCATGAGAGCATTTTGTAGGAGTACCATGTACCTGTGCAAAATGCATACAGGCTGCCTAAGCGTTGCATTTAAAGCAGATGGGGCCGTGGGTCATGGCGACCTCCCCGATGGAGTTGGCGTGGGGTGGCCATATGGCCACACACGGAGTCCATTAGCAGCGACATTTAATCCAAAAACTTTTGTGCCATTATCATTAACTTGCAGCCACCATAACTAACCTACTCTCACATGAAGTCTCTCTGTACAGCATTTATTGTGATCATTTGCTTTAACTCTGTGGCTTACCGGTTCTCCTCTATTCTGGGCCTTTCTTTCTTTGTCTTGACAGTGCCACCCTCAGCCCAAAACACATGCTTCTTTCTTGCCTTGAAGGCTGTGTGGGTGCCATACTCCCAGTGCTTTCTTTGTTTAAAATCTCTTCTGCTAATAGTCTATCGAATCTCTTTGTTGCCTTTGCATCCTGCTTGCCGCCCTCATCGCTGAGCACACCCCCACTGTCTCTGTCCAATCTGCCGCTCCCGTCCTTGGATGAGAGTCTTGGTGACTCGGTGTGACCAGAGATGTCTGACCACTCTCGGCCTTCTCTGGCTACGACTCCTCCTCTTGGGGCCTCCTCACAGGGCCATTATCCCAGGATACTCACAATGGGCGGATCTGTGCTCATTCGAGGAGACTGCTGGAGGCTGCTGGGCTCCCCGCCCTCTCATCTGGGGCTCCCACACATCACAGTCCCCCATATCGGTTCCCACATCTCCGTAAAGTGACAGTCTTCACCTTCGTCAATCCTCCCGAGAGAGAGGTGTATGAATACTCCCGCAGCAGGCACGTGTCCACTAGCACTGTCTGCTCACCTAGAGAATCGATCGACCAATCCCATCCCGACCCTTACCTCATGCACTCCCGGTTAAGGATGAAGCGTTGAACTACGAAAACGGATGGGGACGTAGTCTCGACCGAACAAAGGACCATATATAGGTGGATGTTGTCAACAAGGATAGTGCACCCACTGAAGAAAATGATGACAGAAGGGATGAATACTGGTGCAGAATTGTGGAGGAGCCTCCATCTCCAGCTCATGGCCAGTGAACTTCGCAACCCTCGGCCCACATCGGTATTGCTGCTCAATCATCTTGGGAGATTTTTTGTTTTTTTGTCTTACTCTTCAGCAGAAAAAGCTGAATGCTATTATCGTATGTTTATTTCTGCTTTGTTAAACTATATGGACAATAGGCCGGTTTCCCTTGCAAGGGCGGCCAGACTTCTTCCTAAAGGACTGGTTTCCCACTCAGGGCAGTCCAGAATTTTTGTTAATCATGGCTATCAATAAGTTTGACTTACAGTGTTTGAAGCGGTTCAATACGATTATGTTCTATAAATAGAATTAGCATTATTCGGAAAAAGAAGAAGAAGTAGAATTGTAATTGGGTGTAAGATCCCAAACATAATAATTTAGTCGAGATCTAGCACATTTAAGTGTTCTCTACACTAAAAATAATTGCATAAAATACGAACAACTGAATCAGAATATGACTCTTTCATATAATATTAATAAAATAAATACATTTATAGTATTGAATATGTGAATGACGCCTTGTTGTGTAAACGGAAAAAAAACGGTGAAAACATAAAACAAACACTGAAGCACAATTGTGGACCCTGGATGGATCCACTAGACAAATTCACCATGGGGTTTTCGTCCCAGGATCAATGCTAGAATTGGCCAGGCCACGTTCTCAACCCAAACACAATAAGATAGATAATACCAAAATTATTCTAAATGGCTAGCTTCTTCCCTTTTTATAGGCTTGATGGACTTTCTAGAGACCTTATTTTATTATTTTTCTCAAAAACCGACAACAAATACCATGGGCCGATACCATGGGAAAATACCATGGTAAGTACCATGGACCGATCTCGTCTACTTTGACCGGATCAAGAAAGGGAATATTACAAATCCTCCTGCCCAAATATTTCTTGTCCTCAAGCGATCCACTTCTATCCACAACAAAAGCATTTGTACATTGATACCGGGATCCCATACAACTCGATGCATTATTCTATCCCTCCATGTCGAATGGTCCTGAATGGATCCTTCGATACCTGAATCCCAAACAATCCTCTAACCAATCCTTTCCTCAATGGATTCTCCTGGATCCCAACGCCACCTAAATCCTGGGACGTGTGGGTTATGGTACCATTTTAGCCCTCCATCATTGTCCGCGCCAAAGGGTCCAAGCTGTAATATGCCCTTGGCTATGAGTATCCTCCAAATAATCAACCCATCAAGAGAATACCAACTCATAATCTCTCTCCAATCCATACTTGGGGAAGGATGAATATCTGCAAATCTATTATTTTGATGTTGTTCGATGCTCAATTCATGCTGCTCTACTTAGTTACCCAATATGATGCATTTGGAGAACTCTACCCTGCTCTTCCCAATGTATAAAGGTGGGTTGTTTTCGCAAACCTTATCTATGTATTGTTGTAGAGCGCTGCTATGGAACTCCCAATCGTACTCCTCTTGTTGCCCTGTGAGGGACTTGAATTGTTCTTCAATACTAGACAGCTTGGTCACTGATTTGGCACATATCCCTATGAGTTCCTCAATTTTTCTGTTCTCCTGTAAGATAATGTCTTGGACTGTCCAGACTCTTTGCTTCAACAACATAATATCTGTCTTGAAATGCATGATCCTTTCCCGAAATTCTTTCACTGGAAATTCTAGTGCCCTCCTGAATGTCTCTGTATTTGACTGCACCGGCTGCCCCACGACCACAACTTCAACTTGAGCCTTTGACCAACTCTCTAGGAATGGTTCATTTTGCACATTATGTTTGTCATGTTGCTCCTCATGATCATACTCTTCATGCTGGTTCACTATGGCTCGATCCTCACTCAAATCTCCCTGGTCTCCTCCATCTCTGGAGACAATATGTTCATCCTTTTCAACTGTCGAACATAGATGCATTGGTGGAATTTTATCTATACTTGATTGTTTATATTTTTTATGGATATTCCCTTGGGGATCTACGAACTCAGTTGTATAGGAGTCTACCTCATCAATGCCATTAGGTAGAATTTCCTCATGCACTTCCAAATGCTTATCATCCTGCAAGCCTCCCTGAATAATTTCATGATGTTGCTCACCATCTTGAAGATCAATAGACCCAACTACAAAAGACTCCATGATTTGAAGTAATCTCCTCTTGTTCTGTCTTTGTTTCCTTCTTCTTATCACCCGGACAGGAATGGTTAAGGGCCCAAGGTCCCTTGCAGATAAAGCATAGTCCTCTCCTCCTTAGTTCATTCTTGCTGCAAATTTTGTTCTTGCTTTCTCCATCAATCCTTCTCAACTCCTTCCTAGTTTACACCTTTCTGAGCCATTTTATGTTTTTCCTGACCAATTTCTTGACTAGATCATAGGCAGCTAGTGATACCTTTGGTTCCTTTCTCCAAATGGTTAGAAATTTGGATCTTAGTATCTTGCATATGTCAGCATCTCCTTTTAATAACAGAGACACAATATTTTGCATGCATGCTTTGACATGGTCTGAGTGAGCTGAAGTAATACTGGTATACAAGTTTTGGAGCAACTGGAAGATCAACTCGTCGCATTCCATATTCAACGTGAATGTGCCAAAACTAAATTTTGCCATGAGTCTCAAAATTCTACACCGCTTCTGATAAGTAGGAAACATGATGTTGTTCAAACCCTGAAGGGTTTCTACTATCAGATGCAGTATATCTGTCATGGGATCATTATTGTAGGGCAGTAATGGTGATGTTAGAGCTATGACCCTGCTGAGACAAGAAGCAATTGTGAGCCTGACCTCTTCATTAGGATGTTCCCAAAGTCTGGGTTGTATTAATGCAAGCATGGAGGGTTTGAGAGCCCAACTGAGTTTCTTCCATTTTGGTTGTCCCACCTTGGACAAACATATGTCTAATTCCTCCAAATTATGAAGTTCTATGATTGATTTTGTTTGTTGCAATTCAGAGCCGAGTGCGAAGAGCTTAGCTCCTCTTCTTTGTCCTTCCTTCACCTCCCATGGTTACTTTTGCTGCAGAATCACATGGACCCTTTTTGAGAATGCTCTCCTTTGACTATCATTTTGGTCTATGGAGGCATGGCTCCTTAAAGGACCATATATCTTTACTAGTTCATTAAATATTTTCTGGTTTTTTTCCAAAATTTATTCAAGACGGTCCATTTTCAAACCTCTTGTAACACCCAAAATTATATCCTTATATCTTCGATGTTACTATATGACCAAAGCTCCCTTCATACGATTCCATCCAATGGGGAGGCAACTGAAATGCATTCTCTCCTTGAATCGTCCTCGCGGGCCCGTCTTCTTGAATTAAGGGCGTTGGATGATTCAAATAACATGCAGAAGAGATTTATGTATCCACCATGAAACCCCACCATAATATTGCTGCAATAATTTCTGCGAGCTACTAAGTAATAGATTCAAGCCTTGTGTTGTTCAATCTTTAGCATTAGTCACGGGTGTATTAAAGGATGGACAAGCCACAAATTAATGTTTTATATCAAAGGGGAAAATGTTCCTCAAAGTGGGTCGAAAAGAGACAAGGTGGTGAAATTCGCATATATTAAAGCCAATGGATAAATAATGCAAAGGGTGGAGTGTAAAACCATAAGTAAACAGGAGGTATAAAGGTAAAGGAGACGCAGCGCTAAACACATGACCGATGTATTAAAAGGAGCCGCTGCCACGTGAGAAAGCACGTGGGGAAATTCCGAGGGGGTCGAGCAGTGGGGAAAGGACGAGACCCATACCCCCGCGGAATGGTGACACGTGGCATGGTGGAGACTCAACGTTGGAAGGGGATAGTAAGAACAGGCCGCGTGGTGTGATTACGTGGCAGAGCAAAGGCGGACCCGCACGGCGGGGAAAGCCATGTGTTAGTTTGGCGTAGGAAATCACGCACAACAAGAATGGGACAGCATATGTGGATAAAAGGTAAGGTAAAGTTTATTAGGTCAGCTGGTACTGAGACCCATACCAGCCTTAAACCCGACACGAGGCGCGCACCTACACCTTGACACCCCCAATCCCCATGCGCCACGTGTCTCATTGTCAGTGTCCTTACGACGCTTACCTTCTGTCATCCTACTCACCTGCCTTTTTAGCTCGAACAGCCTGCTCGTATAGTAACAACTCCCGTATTTCTCTCCAGTAAAAAGACACAGGTTACTATCTACGGCAAATACCAAGTAGAGAAGAGCGCCTGGTCTACCCCAATCACTGTCAGAGTTCCCCGCGTCGCTTTCCCGAGCAGTGTCACCCTCTGTTCAGGTATTCCATTCTCCATTTTCCCTCTGTTTCCTTTCTCTTTTTCGAATTCTTAAAATGTCAGCCATGGGGAGGGGAATGCCCAAGAAGAACGAGCCAGAAACTCCCCAGGTCCGTGAGTCTAGGAACCCCCCTGGTTTTGAACCCCTCTATAACTTGCAGTCTGGTATCTGCGACCCGAAATACCCTTTTGACATACGCAGTATCAAACCTCTGCTTTTCGGCCGCCATTGCAAGAACGCAGACCGTTTCCGAGTTGTCGTGTCGGGCTTCTACCACCAAATCACCCCCCAGGTCCATTCTTGTATTGATTTCATTACCTGGCTCAGAGATGCCTTTGATGTACATCAGGGTGCTTTCGTTTCCCCTCAGGGAAATAAGGTTTTTTCCCTTTCTCCCGATGTTATCAGACAGGCCCTCCGTTTCCCTGCCAGCGACACATATATCAGCTTCAAAGATGAAACCTTGTTAACCCAGTTTAATAAACAGCCGAGGGAAGCCCGTCGTGCCTTTATATCTTCCATAACCGTCGACCATGCAACTTCCCTGCCTACATTAGAGTTGTTTTCACTAAGTTTGTTCGTCGAAGAGGTTCGACCTGTTCTCTCTCTCATCGCTGGCCTTTTGGGGATAGGGAGCCCGGAAGACATTTCTATGGTATGCGTACGCGTCTTATGGCTCATGTCACAGAATGGGGTTGTCTTGGACATTCCTGGTTTCCTCTCCTTGACCATCCTAACCCAATTCCAAGAGCTCTCACAAGCCTGCCAGTTTCGCTTCTGCTCAATGGTGTTCTACCTCTTCTTATTCCAGCATGCTGATAAATTCGACCATTTGGGGTTAGACAGGGTCTATTCTGAGAATTCTCAACCCAGACCTGTCTTCGACTGGAACTTCTCCGTCCATCAATTACCTAAGGGAGAGGGCTATGCGAATTTTGTGAATACTTTCATGTCCATCACCTATACCATCATCCACGATTCGCCTTCCCCTAGGGTTTTCCCAGAAAAGAAACGATGATTGCAAGACGGGAAATATTAGTGTACCAGAGATTGGTTTCTTTCTGAAGACTGTACTGAAATTTGGGTCTATGGAGCCGAATTTTCTCCATACAGGTTGCTAGTTTTCCCCGTCCGACGAGTTTACGCCCTCGAATACATCCGGTAGGCCCTCAAAGCCGACCAACTACATTTTGTCCTTGCTAAGAAGGGCTACATCCTAAGGCTTCCTACCCAAATCGGCCCCTTCGTGGTAAACTCGAGACATGCCCTCCCAATTGCTGAAAAAATGCTGCAAAATATGGACTTGACGTTGGGGAAAAGCTGGGCTTATGACCCGAGAGAAATCATTTCAAATAAAAGGAAAAGGAACAGGTCTACGCCCTACATACATGAGCCGAGGCCATTTATGGAATGGAGGGCTAACCTCGAAACTTGGCCCTTGTTTTCGCAGATGGAGACAGACTCATCTGCTACAGGGGAAGAGGAGGAAGTGAACAGGGGCACCGGTGAAGAAGAGGTAGGTACCTCCGGAGCAGCACCACCGCCCAAGAGGCAAAGGACGGCCACCAGTGAAGCGGAAGTCATAGGGGAAGGGCAATTACTGGAACCCTTCACGAAGTTTGGGGAATTCGATAAAGGCAAGGCAGGGATAACAGTGTTGAGAGATAGCGCCGCCTCCTCCGATTACACAGAGGTCACGCAGGCCATCGTCGAGCACACTTCGTCCAGGCCAAGCGAAAGGGAGCAGTCGAACAAAGTAATCCGAGACAGGTACAAGGCTGAATTGGGGGGGTATGTGGAAAAGTATTCTACCAGGCTCTCCGCCTCTATCAATGCGGACACTGAAAGCCTGGTATTATCTATGGCGGAAGCCATCCTGGACCCCAATTCTGATGTTCCCAGCTATAAAGTGCTTGAATTGGCCATTGACATGCAGAAGGTGCCGACCAATGACATGTGTGACCTGTTTCAAAGAGTCTGCGACATGATGAAGGATAAACTAATGCAGCTCACCCTCGCATTAAGGAAGCTAGAACAGAAACATGACCAGCTGAGGGCATCCTTTGTAGCTGAACAGGTTTCTTGCCGTGCCAACGCACACCAGGTGTGTGATCTCCAGGACTAAATCAAGAACTCAGACGAAGGAGGAAAAGGCGCATAGGCAGCGCTCATAAAGCAGTTGCAGAAGGAAGTTTCATCCGCGAAAAGGCAGGCTCGTATTCCTGCCTCGCATCATGTCCAGACAGCGGAATTGGTACAGGCGGAGGAAGAAAAGGCAGAGCTGTCAGCCAGGTTATCCAAGGAGAGGGAAGAGAAAGAAAAAATGGTCGAAAGGATCAGTGAGTTACACGGCAAAGCGACAGAGCTACAAGCCAGGTGGGATTAGCACAGCTGCCAGATGGCTGAAGCGTCAAGTGGAGCCAGCTCACTGCCAGCACAACTGTCTACAGCCAGAGCTGAGATTGAAGTACTGGAGAAACAAGCATCCACGGCCAGACAAAAGATCGCAGAATTAGAGAGCTCCCTGGCTGAAAATGCCAGAACAGTCGAAGGGCTGCACAAGGAAGTTGAGCACGAAAAAAAGGTCACGGCTGAGCAACAGAAAACCATTGCAGACATGAGAAGTCGGGCAAAGGGGAACCTTACCCTTCTCGAGGCCAGAAGCATAATCTGGTCAGACATAATCACGGCTATAACCGAGCAATGGGAGTTTTTGACAATGATAGGTGAGCTCAAGTCTACTTTTCCATATCTAAGTAGAAAGTTGCAGGAGGCGGGGATAGATCTGCCAAACAGAGCTCAACATGCTGGGGATTACATCTCATTTATGTACGCGTTAAGGGCAAACGACTTGGAGAAACATGGTATCTCCAGCCGATTTACAGAGGTCATGGAATGTCATAAGTTCATCAACAAGGAGAAGGCCCGAGCAGCAGCTTCAAGATCCCTTCAACGGGTGGGCGACAGTGTCGAACGGTTTGACGAGGTATGGGATGAAATCATGACAGCCGGACTCCCTTCCTGCTGGGAACCAACCGCCCCTGCTGTGCTTTTGCCTCTGGACCAATACACAGTGCGCCTACAAGCGGAAAAAGATCAGACTGACCTCCAGATGGGAAAAGCAACTCAGCTCAAATCAGATACAATTGTTACGGTTCTTCAAAAGGAGTTTAATCTCCTTTACATGATCAGGCACCAACTCCCTACTGAGGCAGGTTTACACACGCTCGGAGAAGCCTTCATCGAGGTGGAGGGGCTCTCAGCAATGCCCGAGCCAACTGTGGAGAGTCAGTAGAGACTAACACAGTTTATGAGTCAGCATACTAGTTCCTCCGCAAACATGCCTCCGCTCGAATCCGCAACAGCTTCCACTCAGCCTCGCCTGTGATTTTTCTGTTAACTCATGATGTGGCCTTAGCGGCCTGTTTTACTTTTTACTCAGTTTATTTCTTTAAAGTTTCGAGTGAGTTGTTTTCCCCCACTCTTGCATTTTTACTTTTTATATCAAACAGTTTTTTAAATTTCTGTTTTGAAAATGGCCGAGGGCCTGTTTACACATGATGGGAGGCTTGATTCCCCATCATGAAATTTTTTTGTTATGAAAGTGACATTTAACAAATTTTTCTCATGCGAAGAAGATATTTTCCCAAAATATCTTCTCGCTGAAATGGAAGGAATCCTATATAAGGTAAATCAAAGGAGAAAGAAAGGTTCCAAAATTTTGGAGGAAATACTGTGTAGTATCTTCTTGTTTAAAATTTTGTGAAGGTCTCAATATGAATGCAAAGAGCCCATAGGGCCTCAATGAAAAGAAGTTTTGTTTCGGATAAGGATTCTGGTCTTGTTTCTTCATAGTGTGTTATTCTCTCTGGTGTGCAGTAGTGTTGTTATTCGTTTTGCTTATATCCATATATCTGATATTACATTCTGGAATGCGAGTTGCTGGCTGCTTTATGTTATGAATTTATCCCTGTGGATACTTATTTCATTAGCTTCTCGGCACTTTAAATATGGCTCAAGTGTAATATGTTGTTCCATTTCCACCTCATTCACATTTCTGCTATGTTGAATGTTATGAAGTATTATTTACGAATGTGGTTGCCATGTATGGATTCTTAATGTTTAAGCCCATCACATGTTAACGTATGTTTCTGAATACTGCCTTTATAGCAATTAATATCTCCTCCTTTCTACATTCTTCGTAAATACTTTTATACCATCTTTCTCTGTGAACTATTCGAGAATCCAGCCCTTGCTACAGCAAACTGTCTTGGAGTTGTCTTGTGCATTTATGTTGGGACTAAACATCTTGCTTGTTCAGAATGATCCCTTCAGCTTTAAGCTTCTGAAATATTGGATACCGCTGAAATTCTGGTTCTCTCATTTGAAAAGAAATAGTCTGAGAGCTCGATCTTGCTGAGATCCTTCTCATTACATAATCGTGTCTCTCTGCTATATAAGATGTCCTAGGCATTGGTCTATGGCAACTCTAGGCTGTCTCTAGGAGTTACAACACCTTGCATCACTTTACCTACTACAATTATACTTACTAAAATAATGGCAATGCAAACTTCTTAATATATATATAAAGAAGACCATAATAAAATGTTATCACAAAGCCCATTAAAATACTCATCTCCATATATATGCATACCCCATTAATTCTGCACACCAAGGCTCTCAAACTCGAAGTCAAGATGCGGAAGATGAGCTTTAGATATTTTGTGGTCGTGAGCTTGTTACAAACTATAGATCTTCGCTAAGAAGCACTCCCAAAATTGACCCCTTCAAATCAAATAGCTTGTCCTTCTAAAAAATAATTACTCGACCTTGACCGCTCATGTGCAACACATTGATCTTGTGGTCTTCGATGGGCGATTTTCTAGTTTTTAACATGAGCCAAATCCTTGTCTCACATCTTGTTGCAATCAAGATCGCCCCCCTGCACTTTGATTCAACTTAATCATAATTGATGCTTGCCCTCGGTTATGAGAATGGAATCAACCTCTGCTTGATGTCGAATAGTTGCAAGTCAACGCTTTCACTGCGTTGGAAATGGCTTCAATTCTCCGCTCATAGCTGCAAACGATGTGATACTTCTCACTTAAAAAAAATAAAAATAAAAAACTCCTTCATGTAGTTCGTGAGCTACTCGACCCTGGTGACCCCTACATGGCTTTTTGTGGCCCGCCCACTGGTACTTTACTGTTGCAGTCAATCAACATATCTTGGTGATATTCGTTGGATCTACTGGTTGGCTTCAATGTAATTTCTGCAAACCATAATTCTTAATGTTGGCTTCTCTTGTCGATCAACAAATCTCAGAGTATGCGCCCTTTCCAGCGATTGAAATTGGCCTTTCCTGCGCTCTAGATTCCACGTTACAATGTGGCCTATGGGAATCTTCCTTGAATGAGAAATGATAAATCTCAATCCAATAGGGAATTTGACTGGTCGATATTGTGCACCAGTACGTTTGCACCTCAAGAAGGGATCGTACTTGATATGGTAGATGAAGGCTTTGTGGCCGTGTTCCTTTACAAAATCACAGGTGGCAGACTATTCCGCGGGAACTTTCGACTTCAATCACCCATGAGCCCGCCGTTCGGCCCTTCTGCAATATGAGGATCTCTTCAGCCTCTTGTATGGATCCGCCTTTGGTCTATGGTTCTGAAATTCCCACAAACAATCTTCCACGTACTTTTTCTCCACCAAGACAATTGTGTCAGAATGAATCCATAAAATGGGAAATCCATAAACCTTTTTTCCGAAGAGAGAAATTTAGGCAATTAAAATAGTCCTGCTGAAATCCCGATTCTTCCACAACATGCAATGGATTTGAGTTCCTTCGAGGCTCTCATTCCCATATAAATAAAATTTATTCATATCCGGACACTTATTGCAGTCATTTGACCAACAACGCAGCTGGGTCAACAATACACAGGCTCTGTTTTACGTTACGTCACAGGGATTAGAGATGGGGACTATGCATCTTCTACCAACGACCTCTCTTGTGTAGTAAGATGGCACTGCTCTGTTGCGGCTTCGACACTGTGGTAACGTGGTGAACAGGTCTATGCCCTCCAGTATTGCGTAGATGCCATAGGCAGATACAGATCTACGCGCTCTCCGGTATTTATCCTCTTTGTTGTAGTTGTGGTAAATGGAACGATCTCCTACTGCATACTGATTCTTGATCAAGCGTTCCTCATTACGGCTGTGGGCAAGAGGCGACCTTCACCAAATAACAAAACTTGATCTCCTTTCAAAAAAACATGTCGCTCTGGCTGGAAAAAGGGAGGCAACGGTACGAGATCTCACCCCTATGTGAGAGCTCTTAATTAGACTCAGCCCTTGACCCAACAATGCCACAATCGAACACAAATAAGGCTATGTGCTTCCTCTTCCTATTATTGCATGATAGGCCTTCAAAATGAATTCACTGGTGAAATTCACTCAGGGTAGCGCCCCCATTCCTTTTTCAATTCTCGTGTACCAATACTGAAAAATCCTCAATCGAAAACTAGCGTGAACTCTCAGAAGATTCAAATTCTATTGGTGTCATCACATAAAATTAATTCCACAGCTAAACAATCCTGGCGTAATTATTCAGAATTCTTAAGCCATCTGTGGTGATAGAGTTTGCACATATCTAATAGAAACTAGATCTTTGGCGGCTACACGAAGCTCATCTACGAATTTTACTTCATAGATCTAACAGCTAAACTTTTGTTGAATATTTAGATCTGGTCGTCTTAAACATGAATGGACCGATATGGTACAGTAGACCCCGACATAATCTGAAAAAAAAAAAAAAAAATTAATAAATAATTTGGCAAAGGTAATGTTTGCACTTATTCTGCAACTCAGCAAAAATTCTCTTTCAATCAACCAAAAAAAATAAAACCAACCAGGGTGATGTCGAATACCACCGAAGATTGGAGATGCCGGCTAGAGTGAGAATAAATCTCACTAAAGTTCCTTGCATGAAACCCTCAGGCTGGCAGGATGCACAGCTCTGATACCACTGTAAAATCCCAAACCTTAATAATTTAGTTAGATCTAGCACATTTAAAGAGCCCTACTAAAAATAATTGCGATAAAAACCACTTGAACATAACGAGATACGAAACTACGGCTCTTTATTTATATTATTAGCTGAAAATAGAATACATGCCCATACAATAAATTTGAACTCCTATAGATGGCATGCTTGGCTGCTCCTTAAAATAGAAAACAAACACTGAAGCATAATCATGGACCCTGGATGGATCCACCAGACAAATTCACCACGGGGTTTTCGTCCTGGGATCAATGTTAGAACTGGCCAGGCCAAGTTCTCAACCTAAACACAATAAGATAGATAAAACAGAATGATTCTAAATTCCTAGCTTCTCTCCCCTTTTATAGGCTTGATGGAATTTCTAGAGACCTTATTTTATTATTTCTCTCAAAAACTGACAATAGCTGGGGAAAATACCACATGGTAAGTACCATGGACTGATTCTTAAAATCTTGTCTACTTTTGTGGGATTCGAGAAAGGAATATTACATTGGGATAATAAAAGGGCATTAGTATTTTTTGCAAGAATAGAACATACCATTGTTAAAAATTAGCATCGTATCATATACCAGTTTAACCATTTAATGTTTAACAGGATTTGAATGATAGAGGATTTCATACCTGGAAATTCGCAAAAATTCGTAGATGAAGGCGGGAGATCAATTCATAGAAATTTGCAGACGAAGCCGCAACGAGGACAAAGTCGGGAGATCAATTCGCAGAAATTCACAGACGAAGCTACAACAAGGACGAAGTCGGGACCAAATTCCCTACGAACAAAAACAATTAAATTAAAATCAAACAAAACAAAAATCAACAAAAAAAACATAGCAACTACAACACCCCAACGGACACAGAGCAACACCGCAACAGACCTCAACAGAGCAACACCACAAGAGAGGGAGACAGAGACAGACGCGAGACACGTGTGCATAAGAAACCCGTTAAGGTTTACAGGTCGATATATTTATAAGAACAAGTTCGGCCGACCTATTATAAAAATTTGGCCGAAATTTTGTTGTCGGTTTTCCCATCTTTGGCCAAAACTCTGTTTTCCCACGCCGTCAATATGTCATTAATATAAATGGCATAATGACTTTGACCGAACTAATTTCGAAAGTTCGGCTGAATTAGTGAGAAAAAAAGTTTTCTGCCCTCGATTCTCACAAAAGTGTAACCCAACTTCGTGGGTTTACCCATTATATATATATCAGCTCCATGGTTTAGCTCAATTGGCCCAGTCTCTGTCATTAAAGCATCTTTGAAACGAAGAGTCATTTTTGCTTGGAAAACGATGGAATTACGACATGGAAATTTAGCATAAAAACACGATTAAAAAACTACTACTCTCAAAATTTTCAACAAATCCCTCATAGCATACAATGTGATTCCACCAAGTACTCGACTCCAAATCAACGTCCAAATGGAACCCATCTGGATGGCACTCTCTTTATTTTGAAATTCCCCCTAAATTCCATTAGAATGTAGGATTTCCCATATGGATGAAACTCTCTTTATTTTGAAATCGCCCCTAAATTCCATTAGAATGCAGGTTTTGGTCGTAGTCTAATAAAAAGTATTTTTACTTGGAAAAAGATGGAAATTCTGGAATGATTTTAATAAAATCATGTGGAAATTTTGGAAATTCAGCATCAAAACCATGATTCAAACACTACTAATTTTTTTTTTTTGAAAAATAAAACCTAGATTCCAACAATTTTCGTTGTCCATGCAAAATTGACGCCTCACTAGAGAACAATTTTCTTTTCGGTTTTAACGACAAGCCGAGAGAGAAATTTTAGCGCTCATCTAAACATTTTCAACCTCCACACAATGCACATCCATCTTTATGGAGCATCCAAGTTGGCGTCATGTCTCGAGTTGTCTAGTTCATAAGCCCCTAGTTCGATTTACAATTAGCTATTTTCTGACACACTCCTTAGTGTGTTCATTTCACATTTTAATATTTTAATTTATTAGAGTAAGTTCGAACGTGGAGTTAAGATGGATCTTGAAGCTCTATTGTTAGACCGTAATGAATAATCTTGGAAGTAGTTTAATTAACAAGTGTAGTGAAAATGAAGTATTATGTACTAAAAGATTTGATGTTCAAATCCCCTAACTTACTCGTATGTACACTCCCATACATAGATATCAATTGTTGATTCCTCTAATAAAAAAAATATATATATATACCATCCTAGATCTATTCTAGCTCTAAATCTATTAAGTGACGAGAGGGATGAAATATCATGTTAGATCGTAATGAATAATCTTACAATCAGTTTAATTAACAAGTGTAGTGAAAATGGAGTATTATGTAGAAGATTAATGTTCAAACTTACTCTAATAAATTAAAATATTAAAATTTGAATTTAACACACTAACGAGTCCATGAGCTCAATAGTTAAGAGTCTACTTGAAGCTCCATTGTTAGACTGTCTCTAATGATAGAATCTCTTAGTACATAATACTTTATTTTCATTACACTTGTTAATTAAACTGCTTCTAAGCTTATTCATTACTTAATTTTAATGTCAATAAATTTGCTAAATTTGAAAACTAGAGAAAATCTCCAAATTGAAAAGTGAAATGTTGTTCAATAATTATCTTCTTTTCTCCCTTTTTAAAATAGAGTTAAGATCACTTCAAATCCACTAGCTTAATGTTCAAACTTACTCTAATAAATTAAAATATTAAAATCTTAACAAATAAATTGAGAGTTAAGAGTTAAAATGGATCTAAGATGGTTTGTTAATCTAATTTAAACTATAAAACCTAATAAGTTCCTCTGTTATATCCTAAAACCTAATAAAAATATATACTCCCTCTTTGGAGTCTAGGAGATTAACTATCTTTGGTTTAGACGGGAAAAAAACTTTGCATGGCATTGTACTATTATGTACCCATTCACATCTCAAAAATGTTTGAGAATATAGGTAATATGGGTGGCATGGTACTATTTTATTTTATTTTATGCCCATTCACATCACAATTTTTTTTGAGAACATAGTTAATATGAGTTGGGTGGTTCAACAAATACACGAAATGCAAGATACATCATCTCACAACTATCATCAGATTAGCAATTGGGTTGGGTCGAACAGTGATCATGAAAACCTGCCATTGGAAATTGGATTATGACATCATCAATTTCTTGGGCAGCGACTGTCATACCCCATGATCTATCGATCAATGACGACGATGCGTTTATTTTTTGAACTGCTTTGGTTTATGATGGCAGGTATACCCGATTCAATAACACTACTAATTAGTGCGTCTCATCATTCTTTGGCTTTGTGGATTGCGTGGGCTTTAATGTATATATATACATAGGATGTACCACATACTGCAATATATCAATTGCTTATAATCTTTTCTCCTTACTCGACTACTCGACGGTGAAGTGGGTTGAATACTGACTCGTACTCAGTACTGGTAGTTGTTTTCCATTTCGAAATTGAAGAATGGAGCGTGTAATTGTCTACAAGTGCAGGAAAAATACTCATGTGCTACTTCTTCTAATAGCAGCCCTACTTTTTGTGTGGATGACCGGCAATGTAAATGTTGCCGCTGCCACCAGAAAAATGAAGATGGAAGATCTACGTTTTAATAACGATGATAATTCTCCTATTCCTGCACCTCCTCCATCTGACCCTGAGCCTGCGCCTACGCCTGCGCCCGAGCCTGAGCCTGAGCCTGAGCCTGCGACGACGACCGTGATGTTCTTCATGCACGACGTAGTTGGAGGACCAAATCCCACAGCGAAGCCTCTCTCCATGTCAGGAGGCAGCAGCACCTTAATTAATCCCAATGGATTAATACCTCCCATTACTTCTGCAGGAGGCCTTCTTAATCTGCCCTTTCAAAATCGTGGTCCTCTCCCACTTACCTTTCCAAGCGCTGCAATTCCCCAGAGTCCTCTTCTCAATGGCCAGTTTCCTGCTACTTCCATTAATCCAAACGGATTTATCTCCCCTGCCAATCCTTCTTTTTTCAATGGAGTCGGCCCCTCCATTCCTGCAGTTACTGGTTCAGGCTTGCGTAATCCCTTACTTCAGAATGGCCCGGTTCTCCCATTAACGTTTCCAAACGGCTTTGTGCCATCATCTTCCACTAATCCTCTCCTCAATGGAATCGGCATTAATGGGCAGAACCTTCAGTTTAATCAATTCCCAGCAGCTCTTAATTTTCCTTTCACCTCTCAGCAGGGTATCCCCTTCACCAATTCTCCTAATTTTCTTAACCCACTGCCAAATTCGCCGTTAACAGGAGCTGGAACACTGGGTGCAGCCACGTTCCCATTGAATCAGCACGACAGTCAGGGCTTGGGCAGTAGTAGCAGTGAGGTTATGGTGATTGAGGATCCGTTGACAGAAGGGCCGGATGGGTCTTCTGGTTTGATGGGTAAAGCGGTGGGATATTACATGGCGTCTCCTAAGGATCCCAAAACCCTTCTCGTGACTTTCACTGCAAAATTCGAAGAAGGATCGGAATACGAGGGCAGCACCATTCAGTTGTGTGGCGAGGACAATACTGCTTTGCCTGAGCGGGAGATCGCAGTTGTCGGGGGAAGCGGTAAGTTCGAAGGGGCGAAAGGCCACGCCGTTGTCGAGACTGTTTCGAATACCGCCGATGAAACGGTGCTCAAGTTCAGCGTCAACCTCACGTACTAGCTAGCTGCATATCGCAATTTGCCTCGTCATCTCATGTCTATTTTTCTGAGTGTACTCGCTGTAAATCTCGTTCGCATTTGTGTGTATAAATGTTATTAAGATATTAGGACATGCTCTTCTGTCTGTGTGTGACAATGTGTATAACTGTTCTTTGAGGAGGATGGTCATTCACTTTGCACTATCAGAGGGGAGTCAAAATTCAACTCCACTGTAAATGGTTTTTATCCATCCATCTAAATGAATACCCGTCATGATTGTGGGGAGGTTGAAGTGACTTTCTAATTTTGAATATTTTTATGTTTATCATCCTTTGGATTTGATTTTAAAATTTTGTTAAAATCATCTCGATATTAAAATTATTAATATATATATATATATATATATATATATATATATATATATATATTTATTTATAAATTCATTTATTATTTGAAATTATAGAGACAAACCATTTATATCATATATAAATTACAAGTTTATTAAAATAAATCATCATGTTTTGTGCATAAAATAATGAATTAGGCATTATTATAATAATTAACAATTAAAAATTATTTTTAATTTATGAGTTTAAAATAATTTATAATTTATAGTTAGTTATTAAAAATTTATGTATAACCACTTAAATCAAAAGTTGGGATATGTCGAAGTAAACACTAAAAGAGTTTTTGGTAATCTTATTTGGTGGTGGAAATCTGTGTGCAAAGTTAAATGTTTTGCTAAGGCTAGAATTTTTATGTGGTGTTTGTTAAGTAACAAAGTTCTTATTTGGGATGTCGTGTAACATAGGTCTAAGATAGGTCTAAGATGGAGTATTTTGTGCAAAATAAATGAAGAAACTATTTCTCATCTTTTCATAAGATGTCCCTTCACAATTCAAGTTTGGAATTTCTTTTGCTTGGTGTTGGGTTAGGATTGTGTTTGGAATGGGGATTTGATTGAGGACTCTTGGAGAAATTGGAGTTCAACCTCGACAACTAGGAACTTCAAGGACTTACCTTTAATAGTTAGCCCCAGAGCTTGGCTAGCTTGAAATAAAGCTATATTCCAAGACTTTCCTTCCTCTCTGATGCGGGTTGCTAGGGAGGGTCTAGTGATCTTGGAACATTTCCCCGAAACAAAGAACATCCCTCCACCTCAATGCATCATAGCAGAAGAACCTGACAAATCGATTCCATGGGCATATTTTGATAGGGCATCTCAAGAGGAGAACCAACTTAGCTAGGAGGGGGGATGGGAGGGGGTATTATCTTAACATCTCCGAGAAGCGCCCCTTCCAAATTAGAATGGGTTTGAAAATAGGAACAATAAATTAGGCTCAATTTTTTGCTTATAAATACTTGGTTTTTTCCTTAGAGAAAGGTTGTGAAAAATTACAAATTTTTGGAGACTCTTTGTTAGTAGAAAATTGGTTTACTAGAGCTCAACAATGCAAAAACATTTTACTTGTTCCTATCTTGGATGAGATTATGTGCCTAAAATCTTCTTTTGACAATATTTTATGCTTTCATATTTACAGGGAGAGGAATGTCTATGTTGGTAGATTGTCCAAAGAAGGACTATTATCGGATCGGGACCTCTAAAATATAACAAAATAGAGGGAATCCTCTTTTTACGAGTAACTGCCAAAGGCCATATAATTAAGATATCATATCAATTGCTGCTTTGAATCAATAACTCTGTTAACTTGGATAACACTTAGATATAGCTTGGAGTTAATTTGTCAAATTTGTAGAAATTATATAACTGATATGTTATATGTCTAATATTCTCCTGATCATACACTATTTGACTTCATGCACAATACAAAATCTATTCCACCATTGATCATCACATGCGGAAATAAACACAATTACAATACACACATGAAACCATAAAAATTCACACACATTAACACAGTGATTTGACGGGAAAGCCCGAAGCTGAAAACACCAACTATTTGTATATAATATATGTCATAGAGATCATGTAACAATCCTCATACAAAGCTTCTCACATGCTATCAGTAAAAAACAATCGCTACACACTAATCAGGTCCTGATCTTGCAAATCCACAAATCTGATCACACTATTTAGGATGCTCTCTACCTACAATCCTCGTCGAAGAATGGTTTCAATGAACTCAACCAATTTATTGCATCAGATAATCCTCATTGGCATCTCCATCAAATGTGGTGCATAAACTCATGTAAATATCTATATCAAACTGATAGTCACACTTGCCTTCACCTACCTCTCCACCGGGTCTCCACTGAAATCATCTGCTGCACTTAGTTAATTGATATCTTTCTGGCTTGATTAATGAGTTATTGAATAGTGACCACTTATTAACACTACAACTTATCTCATTTGTGTACTCATCAATAGGAACTAGATACAACTAGTCAACTGTATCTAACTGAAAGTAAACCACACAACTCCACCAAACTCTATCACATGAGTTCTAACTGAAGTCTCCATGCAATAGCTCCACTTAACCCTCAAGAATAGTTTAATTCCTTCTGTCAGCTCCTGTGCCACATCTGTGCACTTAACTGAAGTGCTCCAAGAGAATAAGATAATGTTTATAGTCCAAATATTATTAAGAGCTAATAATATTCGATATATCTATTTTTAGACTGGCAATCTAAAAATAGATTCTGCCCAATATGTCTAAAAATAGAAGTCCATCTATTTTTCCAACTTGACCAACCATCCACAAATAGCATCCTGCAACTCATAGAATATGATCGACATGTCTAAAAATAGACATAGTCTAAAAATAGACTTTACGCCAAAAATAGCCTACCGGCCCACTTAGTGAAGGCGACTCTTTTCACTAAGCTCATCATCTTGTTGCAATCTCAACACTCCCTCTCAACAAGATAGGGATTATCTGCCACCCCGATCCTGTCTCTATGGTATTCGAATTTGCACCTGGTGAGCGCCTTTGTCAGAATATCAGCATCCTGATCCTCCGTAGGAATGTAAGATAGTAACATGATCTTCCTCTGCACACAATCTCTGATATGATGGTACCGGATGTCAATATGTTTAGATCTATCATGAAATACTGGATTAACCGAGAGTTTAATGCAACTCTGATTATCACAATATATCACAGTAGGCTCTAAGTGTGAACTGAACAACCCGACCAGGATCTTCCTCATCCATATAGCCTTGCATGTAGCCAAACTTGTTGCCATGTACTCAGCCTCCACTGAACTGAGTGTCACGGATCTTTGTTTCCTGCTGTACCAAGAAACGGTTGTAGACCCGATACTGAAAATCCCTCCAGATGTGCTCTTTTTGTCCGTTGGGCTCCCTGCCCAATCTGCATCCATGAAGCCATGCAGCTTCACCTCATCTGACTGTCTATACCATTGTCCATATCCCGATGTGCCTCTGAGATATCTCAATACATGCTTGCCTGCCTTCCAAAAGAGCTTGGTAGGCTTAACCATAGCTTGCGAAAGCTGGTTAACAACATAGCATATGTTCGACCGTGTATTGACTAGATACATGAGCGAACCAACCAACTATCGATAAACAGTGGCATCCACTACCTCTGCCGATGTAGCATCCTTTTTCCTCCAAACACCAGTAAGAGGAGTGTCGATAGGCTTGCAGCCTTGCATGTTGAACTTCTCCAGTATCTCCCAGGCATACTTGCCTTGAGACACAAACAGTCCACCCTTCCGCTGCTAAATTTCCAATCCCAGGAAATAATGAAGGAGGCCCAAGTCCTTCATCTCAAACTCCTTTGCAAGATCAGCCTTACATGAGAGTATCAAATGTTCATCACCGGTCAGTATCAAATCATTTACATAAATTACAATGATCAGCAACTTACCCTCAACCACAATCTGGTACAGGTTGGGATTCGCCTCACTCTTGGTAAAACCAAGTTCGGTGAAATAACTGTCTATCCGTGTGTACCAAGCACGAGGTGCTTGTTTCAGCCCATACAATGCTCTCTTGAGCCTGCACACATGAGACTCGTTTTTGAAGATTTCGAAACCTTCAGGTTGCTCTATGTACACCTCCTCCTCAATGACTTCGTTGAGGAACGCAGTCTTCACATCCATCTGATGAATGTACCAACCCATCTGCGCTGAGAGAGCAAGGATGCTCCGTATGGAAGAATATCTTGCGACAGGTGAAAAGGTTTATTCATAGTCGATCCCCTCAATCTGTGAGAAGCCCCAGGCAAAAAATCTTTCCTTGTACTTCTCGACGCTCCTGTCAGCAGCTTGCTTCACTTTGTAGATCCATCTTGAACCTACCATTGATTTCCCTTCCGGCCTTGGGACAATCTCTCGTGCACTGTTTCTAAAAATCGAATCATACTCTTCCACCATGGCATCTACCCATGCAGGGTCCTCCACAGCTTCCTCAAAAGAGGATGGCTCCGTCATGATACACTTGCTCATCAGATCCATGTATCCAGTAAATTGGTTAGGTGATTGTCTCTGTCTGCACTATGATGTAGGTGCTCCTACATTTTGCGCTGCATCAAGATTCAGTCGCTCAGCTTCTATAATGCGCTTCCGCCCTCTGATGTTTGGCGCTTCATGAGTGGTTTCTTCCACTCCATGAACCTCCTCTTGTGGCTGATCCACATCCTGAGGCTCATCCTTAGGAACTAATGGCTCCTCATCTGCATGCAAGTGTAGCTCCCTCTCAAGCGAACACTTCATGGCTTTCTCCTCATGAAATTTGATATCCCGTCGCACAACGGTCTTCCGACTATCTAGAAAATACACACAATAGTTGTGGGGTGTTTATGTGTACCCCAAAAATATCCCAACCTTTGTGGTCGGCTTCAACTTCTTCCTGGCATCCTTCGTCACATGAATGTAAACAGGTGAGCCAAAAATCTTCAAATGAGAAATATCAGGCTTCTTACCAGAAAACGCCTCTTCGAGTGTACTCATGCCAAGTACTCTATTAGGACAATGGTTTTGAAAATAAACCACAGTGTTGCATGCTTCCACCCACAAGTGTATGGGTAGGCCCTGATCATGCAACATCGCCCATGCAGCACCCACGATTGTTCTGTTCTTTCGCTTCACGACCCCATTTTTCTGTGGGTTATGAGGCGCTATGAGCTCTCTTCGAATTCCTTCTGCGCTGCAAAAGTTTTTGAATTCGCCAGAGATGAATTCACCACCATTATCGCTCCTTAGAGCCTTCACCTGCTTCCCCAACTCTTTCTCCACCAGTGCCTTGAACTCACAGAACTTTGAGTATGTCTCGCTCTTCTTCTGCATGAAGAAGATCCAACACTTACAAGAAAAGTCATCAACAAATATCACATAATACCTGTGCTTTGCTGTTGAAGCTACTGAGAAAGGTCCACACACGTCTGTGTGAATTCTCTCAAGGATCGTCATGACGCGACTGATCTTCCTTGTGCTGCGGTTTCAAATTTTCCAAAGTACATCCTCAGACCTATCTCGACTGGGCGTTAAGTGTACCTCTTGGGAAGCCCTGTGAGAAATCATACAAAATTCTCATAAAGCTGCAAACATATGAAGATGGCCCAATCTCCTGTGCCACAATTCGCCCTCATCCCGGCTCACCACTGCTCCTGCTTTGCCTGCCATTGCTGTGTAGCCATCTACCTACAATTGATAAAGGTTCTTAACTCGAACCCCTATCCCCCATGTTTCACCAATTGCCTTACTATGCAGGAAAGCCTTTCACTCGCTAAAGACAACATCATATCCCTTGTCTTCCAACATGGCCACCGAGATCAGATTCTTCTTCAATCCTGGAACATGCATGAAATCCTTCAATATGAAAGGTTTACCAGACTCCCTCTCAAAGGAAATGGTCCCGATACCAGTCGCACTGTATCTACCATCATCGCCCATCTCGATGTGCACTCCAAGATCCTTCTCATCCAGATCACTGAACAAATCTTTGTCTCCGGTCATATGAAAAGACGCACCATTTTCAAGAAACCACACTGATCCCATCACACTTGAAACCAGGCCACGCACCGTGTGAAAATCCACCAAACCGCTAGGCTAAGGTTCTTCCAAATCGCGTATCCAGCAACCTGCTTATTTTTCTTCTTCTGTGGACAATTAGTGGCGTAATGTCCATGTTGGTGACAGTGAAAGCACTTCACCTTGGACATGTCCCGCTTCTTGTTTTCAAGACCGTATTTGAGGAAGGATTTTTCTTTCCTCTCTTCTTGCTTTGCGCCAAAGCGTACCTTTCTGTCTTCATTCTTCGATGGTCCATCCCCGGTACGCCCTATCTTCCTCCTGCACAAGATCCGACCAAAGTCGCTCCCATCTCGGCAGTTTCTCCCGACCATTGACAGAGTCCTCATAGGAATGCCAACTCTTCGGAAGCCCAAGGAGAGCCAAGATCACCAAGTCCTCTTCATCTACAGTAACCCCCACACTTCCCAGCTCATCCCTGCACTGGAAAAACTTCGTGAGGTACTTGGGTATACTTTCGCCCTTCTCCATTTTTATTTTCCTGAGTTTGTCTTTGAGCACCAACTTCCTCTGGTCGCTCTTGCTTTGGAACAAGTCTGTCAAAGCTTTCCACATCAAGAATGGAGAATATTTACCATGAAGGCTGGACACTATGTGATCCTTCACACCTTCCAACAGAATCCTTCGACATTTTTCTCTCTTCTTTTGCCATGCATCAAGTGCGGTAGCATCGCTAGAAGCAGGTTTTGGAATTTTTGCATCTATGAACTCCTTCAACCCATTATCCTCCAGTACCGCCTCCATCCTATCCTTCCATGAAATATACTTCGAGCTGCCCTCAAGGGAATACTCCAATCGCAATCCGTTGAAAGACATCTCAACTTTGACACCAAGAACACATCATGCCCAAATTTGAATCGCCACCAGCCATTAAAAACTCAACCGCTTCAATGCTTTTGCTATTGCTCCGATGATCAACTATCACTCTGATACCATATAGAAATTATATAACTGATATGTTATATGTCTAAGATTCTCTTGATCATACACTATTTGACTTCATGCACAATACATAATCTATTCCACCATTGATCATCACATGCGGAAATTAACACAATTACAATGCACACATGAAACCATAAAAATTCACACACATTAACACAATGATTTAACGGGAAAGCCTGAAGCTAAAAACCCCAAATATGTGTATATAATATATGTCATATAGATCATGTAACAATATTCATACAAAGCTTCTCAAAAGCTCTCAGTACAATACAATCGCTACACACTAATCGTGTCCCGATCTTGCAAATCCACACCAATCTCGCCACCTTCTAGCTCCACTTCATCGCTATAGCTCGCCGAAGAATGGCTCTAAATGAACTAAAATCCACCTATATTGCACTGTGAAATCCTCATTGGCATCTCTAATCAATGTGTGGTTCAAAATCATGCAACACTATAGTCACAACTGATAATCACACTTGCTCTTTCACCTACCTCTCCACTAGTCTCCACTGAACTGCCCATGCACTGTAGTGAACTGATGTATTCTTCAGTTGATTAATGATTTGATATTTAGTGAATTAATTATTAATTAATTCACACCACTCACTAGTGTATCAATAAATTAGACTAGATACAACTAGCTCAACCGTGTCTAATTGAGTTAAACTAACACAACTCCATGGTGTCCACCAATCATTTATACAACTCCACCAAACTCTGTCACATGAGTTCTAACCAAAGTCTCCATGCAATAGCTCCACTTGACCCTCAGGAATAGCGTAATTCCTTCTGTCAGCTCCTGTGCCACATCTGTGCACTTAACTGAAGTGCTCCAAGAGAATAAGATAATGTTTAGAGTCAAAATATTATTAAGAGCTAATAATATTCAACATATCTATTTTTAGATTGGCAATCTAAAAATAGATTCTGCCTAATATGTCTAAAAATATAATTCCATCTATTTTTCCAAATTGACCAACCATCCACAAATAGCATCCTATAACTCATAGAATATGATCGACATGTCTAAAAATAGACATAGTCTAAAAATAGACTTTGCGCCAAAAATAGCCTGTGGGCCCACTTAGTGAAGGCGAATCTTTTCACTAAGGTCATCATCTTGTTGCAATCTCAACAAAATTAGCTAGGTTTTAAATTTCTCAAAATAAAATTACATGTACAAAGTGTCAATTTGATCACCTAGTTAATGTGTAGAGTCAACATGGCTCTAAGTGGGGTCCACAGTACGAGTCAAAGTCCAAATCATTATTTTTGTGGCTCTCACTTGTTCATGATAATTTGTTAGCCACTTTAGTTGAATTTCATAGCAAGTCCAGTTACGAAAACAGAGGGTTTGCTACGAAAGTTCCCGAAACTTCCGTAGCAAATTTGTCACTTATGTCACCTTTTTCGCTACGAAACCATGTTGTTGTTGGTAATGGTCCATTTTTTTTAAATCACAGGCTAGAGTCTCAATGGATCATGAGTATATGTCAGAGTTTACCTTTATTCATTATCCCAAAATGCAACATTGCAAAAAACATTGTCAATCATTCTCTTTTTTCATTTTTGAGTTGGTTTTGTTGTCACATAGAGGTCTAGCTATCATTAGGAGAATTCATAGGTGGCAAGAAGGAGCTCATTACGTGTTTCAGCCATGGAAAAGAAGAAAAAATACAAAGGTGGCTCTATGGTACACTATGAACCCAGAAACATGAATCTTTCGGAAGAAGACCCTGTTTTCAGCCAGTCTTTTGCTAGCGTTGGATGCCTGTGTTTTTTCGAGAAGTTACAGGGTTTCCATGGACAAATTTCTAAATATTTTTCCATAAATTTCGATGGAATAGAAACAAAGGTTGGCATGTAAAATTTTGCAGTCTCTCCTGATACAATTTCACGTGCTACAAAGATTCCCAGGTTTGGTGAGATATGGTTCAAAGTTCAGAGGTTCCAACTACTGAACTATGATAATTTTTTGAAGGATGAATACAGAGGAATTGGCACAACTGCTCTCATTTCTAGGGTTTTCCTTAAAGAGCATTTTTCCAAATTTTCAATGGTCATCCAGAAATATTTTAATTTCTTTTTCTTGAGTGGTTATGAGCTAGATGATGCTACTCCCTCTAGAAAAGCTCCAAAATCTCCGTCAACAACTCTTAGGGAAGAGAAAGAACCAGAATAAAAACATATAGTAAATACTTCCACAAGTACATGGAAAATGATGACCAGAAAACAGAGTAAAGGGAAAGGTAAGTTAGTTGATATTCTAGAATCTATTGAACTTGAAGAAAGTCCAATTTTGCAGCCTTTTCAAGTGACAGAGACAGGAAATCATAAAAAGAACAAGAGGGCTAAGAAACTTGAGTTTACACAAGAGGAACCTAGATTCATTTTCAGACCAAGAAAGCCTATAACAAGATCAATGCAACAACAAAAAAAGATGCCAAAATTGCCCTTAGAAAAGGCAAAGACAGCAAAGAGGAGACAAAGGAACGAACATGTGCAAGAAAAAATCCAAATAGAAGTTTTACATGAACAACTGAGAGAGGCTAGAGAAGAAGTGATAGAAGCCAAACTAGACAGAAAGGAGTTGATGGAGCAAATGTCAAAGCATATAGACTACTATGATGAAGTTGTAGAAAAATCCAGAAGGATGGTGAAGAGGACTCTACCATTGCACATGATGTTAAATCATATGTATAAAAGGAACAGATGGCTACAGGAAGAGAAAGGTAAGTTACAAAAACAAGTCAGAGGATTGGAAACTCAAGTAGAGATGATCAAAATTGAACTCTCAAAAAGAAATCTTAAGTTTTTAGCTGAAGTAGCAAGCGCCTTATGAGTATGGTAAATTTCTCACATTTTTTCCCATACTATGCTAATTGATAGTTTCAGCAATAAACATGGTTAGAAAATATATAAGGAATGATAAGAAGGAAAAAAAATTCATAAGAAAACAAAAAATCAGAAAATTCAAAATTTTGTAGCAACTCCCCATAGTTACGCTGAAAATTTTCTACGAAACTGTTGTAGCATATCATTGATGAAAATGCAAGTGAAAATTTCAGATGAAGGAGTTCTAATGCTATGAATTTAGCTGAAATGCATAAGGGAACACTTTAGAACCTGCAGAAATTTCAAAAAAGTACCAGAGGAAGTTTTTGTAACTTGCTGCTGAATTTTGCTACGAAACTGTTAAATCACTATTTATGCGTTATGAATTTTTATTTGTTGTCAGACAACAGGGAAATCAGATAGATTACATGTCACAGGGGTATCCACATCATCAGACAAAGGATTGCTATTTTCTAGGAACACAAGTCAACAAAGTCAACCATGTCAACACATCCACGTGATAGGAGCACATCAACAGTTCAAAAAACTCAGCATTTGGTTCGATTCGATAAGGTTCAACAACAAAATTTTTGAGGGCTCATAAATGAATAGAATCCTTTTTGAATTCAAATTGTATCAAAATAGAAAATCCATAAAAAAAATCATATGTTTTTTAAATCAAATAGGATTAGGTCTCTTAGCACGATGATCGAATCTAGCCCCACGTGGCGGATTTTGTAATTAATGACATATGGAAATGTTTCTCTATATATTTGTAATTTTTTTACTCTACAAGGGATAAACAATGTGAGAAATACCATATTTTGTACATTTTTATCCATTTAATATATATTTGTAGCAACACTTTGTTTTCAACTTGAGATTCATTTTGGTTTCATTCTATCCCATCATGTTTTTATGCTATTATAAGTTTTCATAGCTTGTTTGGTTACTTGGAATTTAATGTAATATTGCTCCAACTTCCTTAAAATTTGTTGTGATTGACTGTAATTTTTTACTTCACATAAGTTAAACCAAAACTGCCTAAGCTTCCACAAAATAAAGTTTGTATGTAATTGAGTTATCTTTTAACCGAATCCATGCCCAACGATGGTGATTATCACACTTTCTTTCACCTGAATAATCATACAAAAATCCATAGTTAGCCATCTGTAATTGAGCTTAATCAGAATATTATCCAGTATTTCTTGAGAGAGCCCTCTCATGCTATAAGGGCTAACTTCTAGCTACAAGTGGTTTGAAATAGTTACTCTTTGTTAGAGTTTGACATAGCCCAACTTGTCATATCAAGTGAGAACAAACTCTTGTTCTCCTTGTTCATTTCAAATTTTTATTCAATTCAATGGCTATAATATTTTGAGAATTGTATATATGGTGAAGTAAACTTCACAAATTTTAAAATCATGATGTAATATGACAAAGCACAATCATATAGGAGAATAGTAATATCTATATAAGGATATATAAGGTATCCATTTCATCATCATTCTTATATCAGAATAAACACATTTTTGTGTATATACAAAATGTAATTTTGTAGCATTTTGAATGAAATAAAATTATGGTTTTTTCCCCACGAAAAAAAAAAAAAACTTAAACCAAAAATAAAATAAAAATTAATTAATTAAAATAGGTATATATTTTAAATTGTGAACAAGTTTAATGAGAAGAAAGGGGAAATTTTGCGAAAGAAAAATTAAAAAATAATAATGAAAACCTATTAAAATAACAAGAGGCCTAGGAGGGAAAAGAGGAACCAAATCTAAAAAATAATAATAAAAGAATGGTGAAGGCTTAGCGATTAAGGCAATGAATAAGAGGCTTCTAAGAATGACTTAGTTTATAACCATTGTCTCAATTAAATTTTGGTTGTATTTCAATTTTGAGAGACACTAAATCAAGAGTGAGGTCTAATGTTATAATAAATATTTTAGTATGATCAAAACAAACGAGGTGTTTAGATTTGAAGAATTCCAAATAGTATTGGATTTAGAAATGCAATTGTGGGTTGTCTTAGCGTTATGCCCTTTGAGACAAGATTTAAATGATCTTATAGTTTGACCAATATATGGTTTTCCATGAGATCAAGGAATTTGATAAACACATGGGCCAAGCATAGGGTAAACCTTATCATTGGTAGTTTTCAATAATTAGTTAAGTGTTTTACATGATTTTAAGAGGATTTTAATATTATTTCTAACCAAATTTTTTAGATAAGATCGATGGTGCCCTAGATATAAGGTAGAGATATGAGAGATTTAGGTGGAGAGGAAGGAAATTTTTTAGGGTTATGATGGCAAGGAAAGTGGAAATATTTGTTGAATTATAAGGTAGAATGATTCAATGGCATAACCCCCCTCCCCCCGCAAATCAAATTTGATTCCAGAAGACTCCAGAAGGAGAATCATGGAAGTCCTAAATGATGAACACAAATTCCTTTTATTTTTATTTAAAAATATTTGTAAGCCTCAAGAAGGAGTGACATGGAAAAATACAAGATTCCTCATTTTTGTTAGTGTTTGTTCTCCCTGTTTTATATAGGAGGTCTACGAGTTTGTGAGGATGGCAACCAATCAAATGTAAAAATAGGCGAATACAATGTAAGAGGGTGGTAAAGTATGACGTAAATGGATGTTGAATGGTCGTTAGGCCCAAAGAGGTCATAGTATGTAATCATGGCTTTATTTTGACTATATGTTTTGTGTGTTTTATTCAAAATTGTTTTGTTTCTTTTGTTCATGAAAACCCTGCCTGATTCTTATGTTTGTTGTGTCATTTTTTTCGTGTGTTGGTTCATCGTCAAGAGTCACAGGAGTTAATGAGATTTGTAGGTAGTTGCAGTCATCGCAAATAAAGTTTGTAGAAGGACCATAGCCCCATCCAAAGAATATTCAAGCAACCCACCAGATTTGAGCTAGAGGTGACAAAGGTGGGAATTAAATAAGGTAGAGCGAAGTAAGGATGCTCATAGGGGACCCATTCTTGGCCATTTAGGCCTTGAAAATAAAATTTTCCATGATGATTTGACCCGAAATCCCGAACAAGATGGGAACCATGTAACCGATCCTTTAGGATTTTACATAAATTAGGCATAAGGAATAGGGGTCGAATCTTGAATTTTTCAGAACTTAGATGGGCTTAACAAGGTGGGGCTAGCCAAAACAAATTTGGGACCCGAATTGGTTGAGGGTAGACAAAATTCAGGCTTGTAGAGTTAAAAATTGAATTCATGCTCAGAGTGGATTTATTGTAGGGATCTGATCTACCCATGCCAAAATGTAGTTATGTGTGTTGCTTGGCTTAATGGAGGTCACTGTGAGAGGGTGGAGGTAATGAGTTAAGAGCTGAGTGGACCGAAGCAAAGAAGAACGGTGAAATTTTGGGGACTTGGAGATGTGGGAATACATTTTTGCAATTAAGTTGAGGAAATCTAAGTTTGTGGGCCCATAACCCACGTTTTTATGAGATTGAACCTTGAGGATTTGAATTTAACAGACCCCAAAATCGATTTTCATCGTAGAGTAACCATCAACTACAAATTACTTTGTCAAGTGATGATTTTATTTCTCTCGAAATTCTAAATCAAAGATTCAGATGACTCAAGTAATGAGAGATCTTGTAGAATACAATATTTTTGGCCTAGATGATGATGGGATTGGGCATGTAGGCCTCGGTCAATATAGGAATTTTCTTATCAGCTTGGTGTAATTACTCAAAAAGGGACATCGTTGTGTAATTACAAAATTAAGATCTTTGTATGTTCAAACATATATACCCTTTACTCTAATGAACCCCAAAAACATTATCGATGGTTATTACAAGGTGTTTATGGAAATACATAAGGGTCTTGCACCTACTCAAGATCATGACCATGTTATTAATTTGCAACTAGGAATTGTACCACCTAACATTAGGCATTAAAGGTAGCATATGCACAAAAGAGTAATATTGAGCATATCATTCAAGAAATGTTAGAGGTAGACATCTTCAACCTAGAAAAAGTGGTTTCTATTCACTACTAGTGATGACCAAAATAAAGGAAGGTTCATGGTGTATGTGTCTAGATTATAAACATGTAAAAAAATATACCATTAAGGATAAGGTTCATATCCTATCATTAATGATTTATCATATGAAATGCAAGGAATTTTCTTTACTCAGTTGAATCTCCATTTTGAATATCATCAAATCAAAATGAAGAAAGAAAATATCTCCAATATAACATTTAGAACAAATTAAGACCATTATGAGTTTTGGGTAATGCTCTTTGGAATTTCTAATGCACCTTCAACATTTTAAAGCATGATGTGTTTTATTTTCAAACCTGTTGAAATTGGAAACAATAAGGACTTCTAATTTAATTTTCCCTTAATTAAATTAGAAGGAAATTGTAATTCCACATCACATGACATCTTGTACAATTTAGCTGAGTTTGGAAGACTTATTTAGCTCAGTCAATTCGAGTTGGAGATAAAATTGGAGGAATGTAGAGATCACTCTAAGTTTTAGGGGGTCCAGTTGCAGTTTATTTTGAGTTGTAATTGTTTAGCTTAATTATTTGACTTAAAATTAGTTTAACTAGTTTTAATTGATGGATGAGCTAGTGAGAGGTCCAGTGAATTAAGTATGATTTAATTCACATACAATTATCAATCATATAGCTTGTAATTCACTATAAATAGTTGTTTCATGTTAATTCTAAGAGTGACCCTGTTGAGATTGGAGTTAAAAGGAAGTAGACTATCAGTTGTACTATTAGAAAATTGTACAGGTCATGCATGAGGTCAGTAGGACGCCCTAGATGAATCGCACAATAAATTATTGGGGATATCCTAATTAATAGGGGCTTAATTCCCTTAGGAATGTGTAAGCAAGGCTGATTAACCCAGAGGAAATTTTTTTGTTAAGTATTGGACCAAACTTATTGGGATCAGAGTTAGACAGTCAAAGATAGTGCAGATAGGTCTCACGCCTAAGAGAAGAATATTATTGTTTCATATTCTTGACTTAGTGAAATATACATATAGCAGGTTTTTAGCTAAGGCTTTCCCCAGTTACATCTTTGTGTTGTGTGATTGAAATTATTTCTATTTCTTTTTCATGTGATTATGCAATCGTAATTGGTTTCCGCCATTTGTAGAATAGATTCAAGTATTTTTTTAGCACATTACAATATCAGTTGAATCTATGTGGAATTTATAAATGGTATCAAAGAAGGAATCACTATAGAAGAGAAGAACTAGAATTTATTTTGAACAAGTGAATTGAATTTGCAGATTTATTCTTCAAGACCAACAACATAATGTCTTTCTCTAGATTGAGACTTGAATATGCCCTTGAGGGTAATTCAAATTACATAGCTTGGAAGGAAAATATGGAGGAATTTTTGGAGGACAACGAACTAAAGGAAGTCATAGATAGTGATATTTCCAAGCCCGTAGCAGCAGATGATAAACTTCTTGATGCATGGAAGAATAATGTAGCAAAGAATAGAAGGATTCTATTAGAAGGAGTTCAAGATTATATTTTCTCAAACCTCCACAAAAGGTAACTCCATATGCTATGTGGAAGGCCTTAACATATATGTTTCAAAATAACAATGACCACAGGAAGATGGAGTTGAAGTACATGCTCAGAAAGATCAAGTTGGAGAAGGGTGACACGATACCAAAATACTTGAATACGTTCACTAAATGTCGAGATGATCTTGGAATTGTTGGTGTGAAAGTTTCCTAGATGATTTAGTGAGCCTAGCACTTCAAGGCCTTCCCAAAAGCTGGCATAGATACCGGGACTCGGTGAATGGGAGGGAGAAGCTACCAGAGTGGGAGCGATTATGGTTTGACTTAGTATAAGAAGAGATTTGACGGAACACCGGAGATGGATCCTCATCAAAGACTGGTGATGAGGAGAATTGTGCCTTAGCTGGAAAGGAAAATAAATTGAAAGGGAAGGAGTCCCATTCAAAATTGAATTGCGGTCAGGCGAGCAAGAAGAGAGACTTTTCAAAGGTAAAATGTTTTCACTTTCATGAGCTTGGACACTATGATAAGAAGTGTCAGCACAAGAAGACCGACAAGAATCCCCCATTAGGAGCGGCAAGTGAAGCACTTTCTTCATAGTTTGAGTTGGATTTCACCCTCATCGCATGCATGGTCTCATTGGTGATGGGTTCTGTGTGGTACTTGGATAGTGGAGCTTCATTCCATATGACCGACAAAAAAGAATTCTTTAGTTGCTTGGAGTAGAAGGATCTGCATATGCACATCAAGATGGGAGATGACGGGAGGTATAGCACTACCGACATAGGTACATATACCTTTTAGAGGGATTTAGGTACTTCTCTCACATTAAAAGATGTCATGTATGTCCTTGGTTTAAAGAAGAATCTGGTTTATGTTGTTATGTTGGAAGACTATGGATATGATGTGATATTTAGCAAAGGAAAGGTGTTCCTTCATCACAAAGCCATGAGACAGGTGAAGAAGATTAGGGTTCGAGTAAAGAACCTATACAAATTGGATTTAGAATATTGTGCTACCTTGAGCACGAAAGCAGAGAAGGTGGAGAGACAAGAGATCTGTGAGTTATGGCATAGAATATTAGGCCATCTACAACATGGCGCTTTGAAGATCATGAAATATATTCCTA